>JAOUQW010000019.1:9532165-9559310 GCA_028565825.1 Olivaichthys viedmensis | reverse complement strand
GATATGTGAAGAATCAAATTTCACTGTACTGTACTTGTATATGTATATGTGACAATAAAGAAGCTTTCTATTCTATTTCTATTAAAATTACCGAAATGTTTCTAGCCCAGATGGTTTTCTCAGGGAACCTGTATACTTGCATTTCCTAAGTGTTTCCTCTGTATTGTCTTTTCATAACACTGACCTCAACAATGTACTAGGAATGAATTTTCGTCTCTCCACTGTAGCTTTTTTGGGCTGTCCTTTGATCTAGACCGTCTACGGCCCTCGGTTGTTTGCTCTTTATTTGTTTAGTGCTGTTTAGTGACAGGAAAGAGTCACGCCGGGCAGGAATCTCCTCCATTGTCTTGTGTGTAGCACATGAAAGGGGGGGACGATGGAGGGAGGGAAGGAGAGAAGGAGGGCACTGCTATCCGGGGTGGGGCTAAAGAAAGAGCCCCCCCTCCCCTCTCCCCTCCACTCCAACCTTTTCATGTGCAACGAGTACACACATTCATATTGAAACACTTGACCTATGCAAATCCTCAGCTTTTAGCACGCGGTACAGTACGCAACCAAGAAATAAAAAATAAATAAAAAGACATATCTGCTGCTTGTTTTTTTTATTTTTATTTTTTGGGATTCTATATCCAACTGACATGTTTTCCCCCAGGTCCCCACTGGCCTCAATCTCCTACACAAATACAGGCTTTTAAATAAAACCATAGACCATTGAATGAACTCTATCCGTACTCACTGGCCTACTAAACGTCTAGATTTAGCAGACATCGGTTGCAATGTGCAACATTTTTCTTGGTGGACAATAAAAATCACTGCCTTGTGACAGTAATATCTCGTTATAAAAAGACTAATGCTAAATTAGAACAAAATAAAGCAGTGGTTAAAAAAAAAAAGAATAAGAAAAAAAGAAAAGTGTAACAGATCTACAGTAACAGATGAAACTAATGGTTACATATTGCACACACAGAGGCTTCACTTTACAATGAACTGAAATACAAAACAGTGCCTATGATCCGTTACAGTGAACACAATTCATCTACCTACTTAAACAAGACTTCAACATAAAATATATATATATATATATATATATATAAAGAAAGAAAAAAATAAAATAAAAACGGGAATAAAAACAAATCCTGAACCTTATGAGCAATCAGAAAGAATATCAAATAAAATTAAGTCCTGCAGAATCGGCACAAAAAAAACCCAAATGGCACACAGTGAGGTAGTTCAAAGTTCAGGACTATCAAGATGATTTTGATCCAAAGTCCAGTAAAGTGGTTTAAAAAGCTTATAATTTAGCAGGACATGAAAGCAGACACTTTGGTCTTGCTGCTGGTTGAGATTTATTGTGCAGTCGACATCCCTGTAAAATCCACCAAAACCTGAGAGAAATTGACTGAGTCGGGTTACCACTAGTCTAATCTTTAGTCTCAAATGAACCCATTTTGTAAAAACTATGGTAGTCTAGCCTGCTTCGCGAATATCCTGCTTCATTTAGATTTTCCTCTTATTTTCACAATAAAAATAGAAATAGTTTGGAATGATAAAGGTCATCAGAATTTGGATAGAACACACCATCTCAGTTGTCTTAATGCATCACAGTGTCACCAAGCTCAGTTTAAGAGATACCCATGTGTGGGCAACTATAACTCCCAAAACAGACAGATCAGTAGTATAGCTGGCTATTTAACTGCAGTATATTCTATAATCTACTGACTAAGACAAATGTGTCCACAGTTTCCTACCATGCGATTGGAGAATGACTGAAGTCACAGCGGTTGGGTGAGGTAATTTGCATGGACCACAGCGACTAAAAGGATGAGGTAAAAGACAATGAAGTCGTCTTTCTATGGTAGTGAGCTCAACACGGATGAATCTAGGAGTCCCCCCCCCCCCTCCCCGGGTAAGCAGCTTGTAAAGCTCAGCTTCCTCCAGCACGAGCTACAGAGACGACAAGACAGATGCCCCTGTCCCCTGGGGATTTTTTCCTCCATCTGCCTGCAGGAAAACCAGAGGGACAGGGCCCTAAGCCAAAAGCTGCTAAGTGGAACAGCAACCTTCCTTACAGACACGCTCACCTTTAAAGCAGATTAAATACAAACACATTTACAAATTAACCACTTCATACAAACATCAGCTGGTTCAATGGCGTTTTTTCTTTTTTTCTTTCAAGTAATCTGTGCATCCCTGATATGTGGTTTTGGTCACTGTAAACGATACCAAAAAAGGGAGACAGGTTTCTTGGTCATAAAGCCATCGTTTGACTTTTAAGGCAGCAGCATCAAGGACGACACAGTAATTCCAGTGTGAAATTTCAAGGACGCCTTATTTTAAAAAGGGAAGATAAAAAAAAAAGGCAGTTTTGGAACCTGATCTCCACCGTTTATCTTCTTAAGGCTTTTGTATGGAACCAAGATGCTCCAGTGGGACATTTCTGAGCGTCTGATAATTATATCTTGCAGCACTGGCATTGTTTTTGTTTTTTCCCCCCGCCCATCATGTTCTCCATGTAGTCGTTTCTCCATCTTGTTTAGAAAATTCATAAGGAATTAGTCCGAATACACAAGTGGGCATGCTGTAGTCTTTCTGAGAAGGCCTGTTCTCTTAAAATGGGTGTGGGGGGGGAAGCAGAAGGTCCACACTTGAGCTCGTTTCAAGTTAATACTATGACCTTTGAGGGATCCGTTCGGCCGTGGGCCTTCTGTTTAGAAAGTCTGCGCCTCTGGCTGAGGGAGGATGGCGCCGGGGAGGCAGGGAGGAGGGTGGAGGACAGCGGGCGCCCCGAGTTCGGTCTGCCCTCCCTCTCCTGGCGTCACCTGTCGAAACATCCGGCTGCGAAGCTGTGGTGGGAGCCCAGGTAGCCGTTGGTGTACGCCAAGCCCATGCAGGGCCGTGGTTCTGCCGCCATGCCCACCTGCATGGACAGGGGTCCCTGAAGTGGCAGGCCGCACAGCCCTGATGCCAGGCTGGTGAAGGACGGGAACGATGCGGTCGGAATGGAGGACGAGAGCAGGCTGGCCTGGTGCGGCTGGAGGTACTCCCTTGGGCCCACGGCGCCCATGGCCTGGCACTCGGCCAGCATGTGCAGCTGGGCCAGAGCAGGAGAGTGCTGAGAGAGTGGCGGGTAGCTGCCGGCCTGGAGCAATAGCTGCTGAGAGGTGGACGTAGGGTGCCTTTGCAGGGCCGTGGGAGCGGGGCCGGGCGAGGCGTGAGCTTGAGGCTGTGCGCTCTGGCTGGATGAGGGCAAGGACTTGGACTTGTTGGCTTCTTTCACGTCATTATCGTGTGCGCTGTAGAAAAAGATGAAACACCGACAATGAGAAACAATTATTCAAGTTCTTTAGTAAACACACACACACACGCTACATGTACTTTTATCTTGACTTTTGGTATTTTTATTTCTCCCTTATTATGTCAGTTTACCTGTAAACACCTCTGAGACAACAGAGAC
This sequence comes from Olivaichthys viedmensis, assembly GCA_028565825.1. Lineage (NCBI taxonomy): Eukaryota > Metazoa > Chordata > Actinopteri > Siluriformes > Diplomystidae > Olivaichthys > Olivaichthys viedmensis. Next base: position 9,555,856 of record JAOUQW010000019.1, on the reverse strand, counting down.
CCAAGAGTTGATTGTATATTTATGCCTAAGTTTCTGTAAAATGAAAGGGCTGTTTGATTTTACAGAAAATTATTACTATGAAAGAATATTACAAATGACAAACTCTTACTTTTGTTGTCAAAGGTATTTACATTGAAGAAAAAAAAAACCTATTCAGGAAGAATTCTAGCTTCAACTGTTGAAAAAGAAAATACAATTTTTTTAAAAAGGTCGCAATAATACTACAAATGAATCCCTATGGCATATTTTTAAAGTTAACTTTTTTTGTTGTTGCCGTTTTAAAAACGATTTCGTCTTTCACAAAATACCTATACCTACACGCTGTACTGATGGTTTATTATGATGGCTTTATGGACTATAATATCTGGAAGCAGACGTAAAAGAGTGCTGTGTTCTTACAGCAGCATGAGCTGGATGCACTGGGTCAGGTGGTCCCAGGAATAGCCCGTGAGCAGGTGGAGCACTGTGGTCCAGCTGGGGGAGATCTGCAGGCAAATGCGGGAGGCTGCGATGCAGGCGGCTGCTACCTGAGATGGTCTGAAGCTCAAAAAGGCGTGATCTGGGACAAAATACATTTAGTCTAATGAGATGAAGATCACTGATGTTTGCAGCTATCAGCAGCCAAATCCTTACACCCACCAATAACTCAATGTCTATAATCTATTAATTTTTAAAAAATTAATTAAACCATAATGTCCATAATGCTTATATTTGTACTCAGCTGCACAAACCATTAAGATCGGAATTCACCTTGCAATGAGATCTCCAGGAAGTAGTGTGTGTATTTATCCATGAAGGCTTTGGTCTTGGACAGTGAGGTCAGGGGCCAGCCGTTGTGCAGGTCTCCCTCCTGCACGGCAGCGTGGAGGTAGTAGTCGATGAAGTGAGCCGGCGTGGGCATGCACAGGTTCCAGCCGAAGGTCTCCAGCAGCAGCAATTCCATTTTGATGAGGTCGCGCTTATTGAGGGCCAGGTTCAGACTGCACATGAAGCCCAGTGTGTTTAGCTGCTCCAGTTTGGGTACGCGGTCCTCCTTCTCCTCAAACTTACCTACACGGAGAGAAATGGGGGGGGGGACGTTACAGCCAAGCTGAAAAGTACATTCATCACTGATTCTGTAGAGAGAGTGTGAAGTCTGTAATCAGAAGGAGTTAAGCAAGAAAAAGGGAAATAACACTGCGTAAAACATTGCAGTCTGCTAAACAGGTCTTTTGGGTATATGTGTATATAAATATTCACAGTAGGTTCATATAGAGGTTAACAATAGGGCTTAAAAAATACACATCACACTACCAGTGAGATCTTTGGAAAACTAGAACATGGCAAATTACACAGATAAAGAACAAAAACGCCGTAATTACAGAGAAGATGTTTGTTTACACTGGATGGAGATTTCTGTGAACCTCCATTCACGCATTTCCTTGTTGGCATTTCAGGCATCGCAAGCTCAGAGACGTCAGTCTGCCAGCCTGAACAAGTAATTATCACACATACTAGACCCTCAGATCTCTCATTCCTTTCACATACCAGAGTATTTATAAAACTCAAGGATGCCTTTGCAGATTCTGCCTGCTTTCCAATACAGCCGTTAGAACCAGATAAGACGGTGTTTAGAAGCCATGTCCATGGGCCAATTTTAAAGATGTGAATGGTATGTTGAAATGAGTAAGGTACAAACCAGAGGAAAATTTTGCAAAATTCCTTTAAACGAGAGAACTGGTAGTCGTGGGCGGTATACCGGAGTAAACGACACACTGATAGAACTTTTTAAATACATTTGTCAAACATACAATTGAGTGCAAAAGTTTGCATCCCCCATGGCTTTTAAACGGAAAAAGGAACATGTACCTCTATTTTACAATTTATCGACAAAAAAAACAGAACTGCAAAAAGTTTAAAAGTGAGATGTGGATGTATCCTGCAAAAACACAACAACCCAAAATATAAGGCACAATCAACAGAAAGTTGCCATGACCCTATCTGTTTCCAGACCCGATTACAGAGGATAGGAAAGAGGTTGGAAGCAGTTATAAAAAGGCAAAGGCTGGGCATACAAGGAATAATATTTACACCACATTCAAAAAGGGAAATGCAAACTTCCAAACTGATTATTTAGATTTTTTTGTTACCCGTGATAATGAAGGCGCATCTGTGAAACCCAACACAAACAAATGTCTTGCTGCGATAAATACAATTTCTTTGTCCTCTTTAGTTTGGCCTCAAGGGTATGCAAACTTTTGCACTTGACTGTAAATTAGGTAGGCCACACATTCAGCCACAATGCAGTAAAACAGAGCAGCTGTGGGTCAAATGCCTCTCAAATCCACACGACAAACAAAATGAAGAACCCAATTAAAAGGGTGTTTGCTTGGTTGTGTGGAATTGGTTTGGAGAGATTTATAATGGACCTTTTCATAGGATATTAAGAACATTAGCTAATTTAGTACTGGCTCCAGACTGGTTTGTGGTGGAGCACTCTTAATTGTTCACTATAAAGTTTTTTTAAATACATTTATTTGGTTTGTTTCATACATTCTTTGCGTGTGACACTAAGCTTGTAAAAGACTCTAGTAACTTGTTTGACTTCAAGTCAAAAGAGCCTTAAGCAGTCATTTTTAGAACCCATTTCTATAAAAATGTGTATACCGTGATGTATATTGTTACGGCCCAATATATATATTTTTTTACCTTCATATTAAATTTTGCCTGCATCTCCCACCCCTAGAGACTGTCCTGCAGTGACCATTGCTTTGGTTGGAATTCCTTTCCCCTGCTTTTCCCCCCTTCCTTCTCTCTCTCCCTTTTGTGCTAGGTGTTAATATCTTTACGGCAAAGTCCTAGTCCCTTGTATTACTTCCCCTGCGTTTAGATGCCTCAGTAATAAAGACCTCGTGACCTCTGACCTCTCCAGCTCATGTGCTCACAGAGGGCCTCCGTCTTCAGATCTGCAGCGGGCGTGAAGGAGACCCGAGCCAAGGAGCAGGGGTTCAATAAAATTCCCCACACACGGTGGTCACACCTGCATTCTTTGAAGAAAGCAGATTCCAACAAACCATGTGCCATGCGCAAATACCGAAATGGCCTGTACACCTTGAATTTAACACATTAATTAGATATGTACTTTATTGAAAACTGCTCAAACCTGATTGACCGTGTAAAATCTGGGCTTTCATTCAATTTTAAAAGGGTGAACAAGATGCGTTGGAAGTGTTGCATGTCGAAAATGATCCGAATCTAATTCCATTTCATCAGTAAAGCATTCAGTCTGTCTTGGAAACAACTAACAAAACAAAATGTTAGATTTCCCGTGTTTGTCGATCAGTTTCTTAATTCACACATCACAATCTAGTGGTTCCACAGCTAATACATTTCTCATTTCTATCAGTGATGACTTGTACATTTAATCTCATTTTTACATTCATAGATCTTTCCACAAATAATCGAACCAGCATCCATGGCCAGCATTTCGCAATTATCTGGGGTGTATTAATTCCTTTCATTAGCATCGAACCTCAGGGGACGTCCGTCACACTAATCTGAATATCAGGAACCCTGCTGAGTGTTTCAGTTCAAACATGCCCCTCCAGGCTGCTCAGCCCTCCCCCCTTCCTCTCAGCCCAGAGGAGAGAGGGGACGGAGCGAGACGGCACTGGATATGTTACACTCGCCACGGCTTTCTCAAAGAAGGTGTGCTTGGGCTACACTGGACACATTGCAGCAGAGTTACTATTCTGGATTTTTCTTTTGAAAATGATCAAGGAGTTTTCTAAAGTCAGGAAATATCATTAAGAAACACTACATAACCGTGGACAACAGTTACGTGGGGACGGTGATTACTTGACTTTTTGACTGACTGCTTTCTGGCTAAAGAAAAATGATACTCAGCCTTTTTTTTTTTTTTTACAGACATTGTGCCGAGACGTGCTCGAAAACTGGTTAGCATAACAAACCTCATGCTTCCCAGGCACATGAGAGGAAATGCAGCATGCTTTGAGATGTGTGCTGCTCTCCTCCCCCCTCTCACACACACACACACAGAGAGAGAGAGAGAGAGAGACAACTGATAACACCAGATGCAAGAGTGCATCCATGCATCCCTTAAACCTGCCCATGGCTATTGCTCAAGAATTACTATCAAAACAGCAGCTCCATTAGTTTTATAATTACCTAGCTCTTGCTTAGTCTTGGCTTCAGAGTTGATGACAACCGTTTTTCTGCATGCACCTGCTAAAATGTTTATAATGAAAAGTCAACTTACGGTGAAAGATTTGCTTTGAGGCAGACAAGCTTAGATAAAAGCCTAGATTACAAAGCGAGTTGGAGATTTCAGAGGCGGTTTTAGAAAGAGGCACAAATTGAAATTAAAAGCATGTGCAAAGCAGAAATATAAAAAATTCCATAATGGATTCTGGGAGGCATAATGTTCTAATCAAAGTGAGCAATTCCCCTCCAGTTGTCAAAACAAATATCATCCTTGGCCCGAATGGCTAGTGCACCTTGAATTTAATATGGACATCTATTTAATTGAAAACTGCTCAAACCTGGTTGACCCACTGAAATCTCTGCATCCATTTAATTGTGGATCTATTCACAATTTTCAAATCCAAACCCATTTCATCAGTAAAACATCCAGCCCGTTTCAGGAAATGATTTGCTAACAGAATGTGACATTTCAGAGGCAAAATTTTGAAAATAATGCAACAAACTGTGATTAAAAGCACGCACTGAGATGGAACGATCTTAAAAGATACTTAATGGATTCTGGGAGACATGATGTTCTATTCAAAGTGAGCAATTCCTCTCCATTTGTCAAAACAAATAATGTCCTTGGCCTGAATGAAAGCTTCACCCCCCCGGGTTTGGCCTGGAGCAGGCCTTTATAGCTCATCTCTCTCTCTGTGCTCCAAAAGCAGGCAGCTCGGAGAGAGAGAGACCCAACAATAGCAGCAGCGTGAATCAATGAGTCAAGGAAGGGAGGGACACTTTAAACCCAGAGAATCAGCAAAGTCATTATTCATTCAGCCTTGTGCAATTAATTAATGTCTGCATAGTGCCAATTGCCAGCCAGCCCAAACAGCCCCTCCTTCCATGAAATCAGGCACCTTTGTGGATGTCAGAGGGATGAAACAAAAGATCCTGGACTTAAAGACGGCCGTTGTTCAAACAAACCGAGGTGTGTCTTACGCTGGGAATGAAGAGTGGGGAGGAAAAACAAGGGCTTTGCCTGACAGTATAACATTTGTTCATTTAAACATTCAAAAGACTATGGAGTGCTACCAAGTATTAAAACTCATGTGACACCAACCCAAAAGTTGCAAATGAAAACAAAACAGCACTGGGAAAAAAAGCTGTGTTTAGGTTTTACAACAACGTGGATGTCAATATACATTATAATATACTCAAATGTCTATAATAATGGTAAGCGCTCTTTATAAAATTCCCAACTGATAAAGCATGAAGCCGTAATTATTTAATTGAAGTTTCTACCATCAATTTTCCACAATAATTTAACCATTAATTCCAAATTCAAAACTATGACTGCTTTGGGAGAGCGAAAATCTAGAAAACTGATTCCAAGCCATGCAGCCAGCTAACATAACTATCAGAATTTTCAGTAACATATTCAGCAGGTTTTATGAAGGTTAAGCTGTAACGTTACATAACGAACATAAAGTTATTGCAATGTATTGAAAGTGTGATGTACCAATGATTTACTGAATGATCTTAAAATGTTGCTCACTCAACGTTCCCAGTTAGACCAAAACTAACATTATGGAAATGTTTGTGTTGCTATAACTAATTGTTCCATCAGAACATTCAGAAAACTGAAGAGACTGAAAGTTCTCGGAACAATCAGAGAACGTTCTGCTAACCTAAAATTGTTAGCTGTGTAAAATGCCAACACAGTGCCACACAAGCGAAACCCTATATCTGATCTGTGCCTCATGTTCACCTAATTTTGTTTGAATGTAGGTAGACGTGGCTGCAACTGATAACACAGCTCAATGCACTACTTTAAGCACTGATACATGGCTGGTTTGTCCTAGCAGTTTCCTGAGTAATAAATCTCTTTAGGATATCAGCCCCTGTGGCCGCACCACACCACCTCTGCTGTGGCTTCCTTTACAACAGCTTGTGCATGCAGCACTCTAAAGTCATCCGAACATCCTAAACCCAACACCACTTCTGTGCAAGTCAGGGCAGCTGTAATTGCCAAGCTCGGAAAAGAAAGCAACCGTCCTGATTTGTTCATGTAAAAGTTGCCTTGGTGACTAACTGAGGGGTCTGCGGGGTCCCGGCGGAGGCCACGGTGTCTTAAGCACACAGCTGTCATGGAACACAATGCTACGGCCTGCCAGGCAGCACTGCGCGTCGACTACTGCATGTGACGTTCCAACACAGAAACACTACAATGGATATTGGAACAATTTTCAGGATTTCATTTGGGTGACGAAAACTGAACAGCAGTGCTGCACAAAGTATTGAAAATCCAATACTACAATGTGGCAAACAATTCAATGTTCTAACTTTCAATACTTTTATGTCTTTATGTAAACAGGCCAACGCTATGCTGGAGTTGTATTACGCCTAAAGATTAGTCAATGACCAGAGCCACACAAGAAATTCATACATGCCCCTTTGTAAATCTTGAGCACCAAGGATTGCTATTGCTAGTGAATTGTCTGTAGTCTAATTCTGATGGATCCTACTTTTAAATTAGCTTGATTGGTGTTCAAAACAGAAATTTGGTGGGGATAGAAAAAAAAAAAAAAAAAAAAAACGAGACATACGCCATAAACTACAATTATGAATTGATGCCGTTTATGGAAACCCAGTGGGAAAATTTAGTGATGCACTAAAAATTCTTGGCCGAAACCCAAAACCTTCAGGCCACTCTGAACCGAAAATCATGAACCACGTGCTGGATTATTATGAATGTACAGTTTAAGAATTTATTTTGCTTTTAATGCTTTTGAATGATTAAAAAGCATTAATTAAAAATATTAAGCAGGCTTGGTAATAAAAATAAAAAAAACAACAAAAAAAACAACCCACCATTACTGCCAAGTCCGTCCTTTCAGTAGGACATTACTCCACAGAACTGAGATAACAATAAAAAAAACACATAAAATATAAAACTATTATACGTGGTCTGCATATTGACCGGGATGTGCCTAGGGCAAAACAGAGTAACTTTATTGGTCAAACTTTTTTACGGCATTTTTACTTTTTATTTATTTGTCATTTTGGTCCGTAAAAATAATAATTACCAATAAATTCGGTTTTCAGAGCCATTAGCATTTCAGAGTTTTATACAGTAATGCATGTGAGCCTATGATCCTAGAAACCATATACAAAATTAGGGTGATTAAACTCATTTCAGGCATGCATGGCACTACATTTAGAAAAGACAACAATGTATTCAAAGATTAGTAATTGACTTACTGGCTAGGAGAAGGCAGGAAAGGGCTATGACGTAGAGTTGTCTCACTGCCACGTCATAGTGGTCCATAAAGAGGTCGAGCAGGTAGACAGCCAGGTGGCGCGCCGTGGGGCACAACTGGTAGCGATTACTGAGGACGGCGAGCAGGTCGGCAAAGTAGCGCCTCATTCCAATTTGGGGTGAATGAGCGTGGTATGTGGGTAACTTCAGCTCCTGGATATAAACGAGAGGGGGAAATAAATTAACAGGACGTAGGGGTGGGCGATATGGTACAAATATCCTATCAGGATACTTGAAGACAAAACATTTTCACGGTACACAGTATGCATGACAAAATTGAGGTTTGCCAACATGGTGCCAGAAAAACAGTAGTGCCACAATTAAATACTAGTGACTTCAATGATACTTTTGTACAAAGTCTACAAAAATAAATTAACATGGAATGGAATAAAAAGCATTTGGTACAAAAATCCAATCAGTTACTTATTATTGTAATAAACAGAGTTAGTCAGTGGTTTAAAAAGTACTGATACCCACGATCCCTCAGAAAAGTGTATTGATTCTTCACAATATCGAGATCATATCCCCCAGCCATTGCATCGAGAGGGAAAAAAAACAAAGAAAAAAACACCACCACAGGCTTTGAATGCAAACAAAAGCATGTAAGAGCATTGGCTTAACAATAAAATTGGATCAGTACAGGATTATATTCATGATCAAAGAACAAAAGAACAGCATAAAAACAGTACCAGACAATTAATGAAAAACACTTAAGCACAATCACTTATGATGTCCCACTCCTGCTAGCCTGTGGTTAAAACAGGCAGCATTTTGCTCTCAGTCTTCACCAGATTAAATTAAACACTTGCCCACCATAAGCATAAGCATTTCAAGAACACTGTGTCCTCTGATGTTCTCCAGCAAAGCCGGCTGCTTTATGATAGCAGTTTGGGAGAGCTCTGGTTCCTCTGCAGGCCCAGCCGCCATGTCTCCCAGCCATCTGTCCCTCAGGGGGTGAGGGGCTGCGCCCCGACCCTCTCGAGCAGCCTTTTTTTTGTGTAGGCTGTCCGCAATTTAGACAACTCTACAGCTGCTGTTCTCTCTGAATAGCCAATGAGTTTGTCAAATACACGTCTTTACGTTGCTACAGGCATCCGTAATTCTTTGAGTACTTAGTCTGCAAAGTGGAAATCCACTTCCGAGACAAGAACTCAATGGAATTTACAGATAAAACACAATGGCAGAAGTAGAGGAAGTACAACCAGCCAAACCGGTTCAAATCATTCGTCTTTCCCTGTTCTTTGTCACGTTCGTTTTTTCACTCGGCTGCTTGCGGAGCGGGAGTGATTGGAAAGGGCAAAATTCCTTTTCACACATTTGAGCAGCACATAAAACATGGAAAAGGTAAACTGCTCGAGCTGTTAGCCTTGTTAAATTGATAGCATATGCACTGTAACACCAATTATGATGCACATACCAGACTTATTACTGCTTTCGCTGGAAACGTTTATATTCTTCAGTAAATAAAGCAGTCAGTCTAATCTGGCATGTTAAATTAAACATCATTTAAAAGGAGCTGTTTCTCATTACAGCCATGTGTAGACAAGCCGGTAAATCCAACAAATTCAGAAACAGGGGGGGGAGGCAATAAAGACTGCATCGGCAGAGCAGGGGGACGGTAGGGGGGCGTTCAAGCAGTCGGCCATAGCAAAACAGAGAACAAACTTCTGCTGATCTGTGAAGTGATTAAGTCCATAATTCTGCATTTCATTATGAATAATATTGCAATACGCAATAATACTGGCAGTGCAGCAACAATGAATCTTGTGTACGTTTTTTTTTTTTTTTTTTAATAGCTGCATAGATGGCTTGAATTCTACACTGCATTAAACTCTGTACAAGGGTTCTAGTGGCAGAGGAGGACACTCAAACAGAAACCTTTTGTAAACCGTTACGGCGATGTACACAGAAAATCACAACTTTTTATCAAAGATATTTAAGGTAAATGAAATGTAGATACCCATGTAGATAACACTTGCTACAAAAGAATAGCATTTGTTTTTACAACCATGACTGTGTATCGAACCGTGGCACTGTACTGTTTTTGTTCACATGAACTTGCAATAGAAGTTAAATGGAGCCCGTTTTACAGACCAGCAGAGACTTGAAATCAGTTGAATGGTCAAACAAGGCTTAAAGTTGTGCGACATGAAACATCGATGCTTTAGTGACGCCATAACTAACTCTCACAAAGCAAAATTTCACTGTGACGAAGGTTTTTGAGAAATTATGTGCGCACTCTAAAACACACGTATAGCCATATTGTCTCCAAAGCCCTAAATTATTTATGAATCAGCTAGTTTTGAGCCCAATTTAGAGATGTGCAGTTGTTTAGAACAAACCAATAGATTAAAATAAAGAACAGACTAGATATAGAACAAATTATTACATTAAAACACCAAACCTATCTCCTAAAAACATGTTTTTTATTCCTCGTCCTTGACTTGGCCGCTCTTGAACAGTTACAGGAAAGACCTTTTTTTTTTGGGTGCTAGATACAATTAGTAGCTACAGTTAACCCTCTTGTTAATAGTCAAACTCAAGTACAAACAAACACAAACAAACCACTTCCCCTTTACATTCCCAGTCGGACGTGAAATACAGCCCCCCATAAATGGGCCAGACAATAAGAGAACGACACACACGTCTACTTCATGGACGACAGGCCAGCCTGAGCAAATGCACACATTAGCCTTCACACTGCTCTTGGCACATGGCAGACTCGAACACAAGCCCAGCTGGCTCAGGCCTGCTGAAGCCAATTCACAATACTCATAATACACAACAGACTTACTTAATCATCCAAACGACCATTAAAATAAGCAAATAGAAGCAGCAAGGGCTTTCTTTATACCATGTTTTCTACACGACATGCACATTTGCTGCGTAAATCTCTGGCACGCCATAAAATTTTACAGGTTTCTGTTTGGGTAGGGAGATGCACAGCTTGGGGATGAGAGAAGTGGATGGCATTTAGTGATGCGTAAAAAGCAGGACCACGGTCCATTCGTTAAATAGGGTGGGACCTTTTTTTTCTTCTTTCTACAGGACATGTGACATTTCACACCTTTGCTTCAAAGACAGCTGGGAATCAGACCAATCCGAGTTGTTCTGATTTAACATGGAGATAGGGCTGGGCAATATGGCAAACATATCATCTCACGATACACTTGAAGAGAGTCTCCACAGTACGTAATACACATCCCAATATTTAGGTTTGCGAACCAAGCGTCAGCCAAACAGCACACTTTTAGAAAAAGGGCTTCTCAAGGATTTCTCTAAAGGAGGTTCTACTTGGAACCCGCAAAGGAAAGACTCTGTCGTAGCGTTGTACATAGAACAAGGACAAACTAAAGAACCCCTCAGCGTTCTTGATTTAGTTTTCTAAGAGTGTAGAGCCCCATTTAAAAAAATAAAAATAAATAAAAAGACTTTTTGAAAAGACAGGTTTGGTTTGTTGTTGTTGTTTTTCTTCTTCATCAATTTATTGAGTCAAAGGTGTGGGACGAACAGAAAGGCTGATGGATGGACAAGAGCTTGGCAGATGAGTAAAAAATCGAGTGAAAAGCAGTGCGACGTTGAACCCTCACCTTAATCCGCAGAGACTGATGGATGTCTGCGGCGAGCTGGCTTTTCCACCACTGTCCCTCTGCTTCCATCTTTCCATCCAGAGAGGCCCTCAGTCTTGGATAAAAACAAACAAACAAACAAACAAACAAACAAACAAACCAAAAACACAGCATTCAGAGTTCATGCCATATAAAATCCCCATTTCTCGTACCACATCCACAACACTTAAAATAGGCTTTATTCGTTCAAGACAACTTCATTTGCAGCTAGAGGCTCTGGAGGTGTTTATATATATATATATATATATATATATTTTTAAATTGATTTCTTTAGAAACCGAATCCACTTCGCTTGTTGCTCGAGGAACTTTGTGAGCGCTCTACGTCGACATGCCAGCCCTGGAGCTTTACGAGCGCACACCAGCTCCAGCGCGGACACGCGCTTTTCTCTCTTCTTTAGGAACATGAATGTGGAACGGGTCTAGCGTTTGTTCGAGTCGTCCTAAAGGCAACATCGCTTTAACTCCACCACTAAAGGGACACACAGCGAGGTCTGCCACCGCGCACACACGCACACACACACACGAGTCGTTCATTAAAGGTCAGCGCTGCAAAACTAAACGGAGTTGCGACGTAAAAACAACAACAACAACAACAACAACAACAACTTTACTCGCCAACAAACAAGCCGCCAAGTTCAGAGACGGGCGCGAAATGAGCGCAGGAGAAACGCGCCGTGTGGTCCGTGTTTACCTCGCAGTGAACGGAGAACGCCGCTCGGAGCCCTTTGTTTCAGAGCCGCTGCATTTTCTGGAGCCGCCGCGCAGCCACGCGCCGCCCGCGCGCCCGCGCGCACACACAAATAACGCCCGGCTTTACGCGCGCGCAGAAGCGGTCCGTCGTGAGCCGGGTTCCCCCTGGCCTTCTCGCGTGCTTTCGTAGAAGTTGGACTTACTAGACAGACGTGTGCGCGCGCGCGTGTGTGTGTGTGTGTGTGTGTGTGTGGGGGTGTTTTTTTTTTTCTTCTCTCTCTCTTTCTTTCTTTCTCTCTCTCTCTCTCTCGCCGTCCTGTGCGGTTTTCCCCCAGCGGCCAGAGCGGAGCGGACAGCCTAATGATACGCAGTGCGCGCGCGCGCGCGTGCGTGAGGGGGCTCAACGAGGGAGGAGCGCGAGCGCGAGCGCGCACACACACACACACACACACACGAGCGCGCGCACACACACACACACACGAGCGCGCGCACACACACACGCACACACGAGCGCGCGCACACACACACACACACGAGCGCGCGCACCCGGGTCTCTGATTTGATATATTTCCAAATTTACAAATCTGGGATTTCTGCCGTGGGTTATAACGCGTGGGTTATAACGCGTGTTGAAAGCCCTGGGCTGTGTCTGACCGTGGCACGTCTGCGTTTTAGGCAATTCATTTTTATGAGCAAGGAAGTACAAATAGCAATACAGTGTGGATATTTCATTTCATTGATTTCTTCACCCAGACTAGATAGAAAGAAAGAAAAACTCTACCCTTTAACCTTCATTCCGGAACAGGCGCGGGGGTTTTGGCGGCTCCAGGCCTCCAGGGCAGACCGCCGCTTGCGCGCTGATGCTCATCTATTTCCCAGGCTGTGGGCATTTAATCTTTCGCCGTTTACCAGCCTGTGTGTTTGGATGAATGGACTTGAACAATAGTTAGTGTTTTCAAATTAAGAGACCCCGGCGTTTTAACATGCTTCATCGATGTTTGAACACTAGATGGCCCCTGAATCCTACACACTCATCGGCACCTGGTCAAGCTTCACGCCGGAGGAGAGCCATCCATTCACACGTTTTTCTTTTGGGTAAGAAGTTTGGCTTACCACGTGCTTTCTGCTTTAAAAACCAAAACAAATATAGCACCTTTTTTTTTTGTGTGTGTGTGTGTGTGTGCAATTTATCTGCAAAATATATTCCAATAAGTCAGCAACAGCAAAAAATGTCCTACAACATAAGGCGATATCAACAGAAAAAGTATTCAAATAAAAATAAGTAAAGAAGGTTGGCGGCAGTTATAAAGGGTGGGCATGCATATTTATATCAAATTCAGAAACCAAGATGCAAACTTTTCAACTGGTTTAATATTCCTTTTTTTTTCTCCACTATTAATATCTTAACATACAATATTTGACCATTTTTTGTTTCGTGATGATGAAGCAACATCGGTTAAACCAATAATGTCTTATTTGTAAAAAAAAAAAAAAAAGATAGAATATATATATATATATACTTGCCTTCTTCATTTCTTCATGCAAACATTTGCACTCAACTGCATTTATTGTTTAAAAAAAAAAGGGGTTATTTGCTTGAGGAACACTGTGGCGCCATAAACCTGACTTATGGCCGCTGAATGCTTATCAAGTCATAGTTGGTGGCTCTCTCAATTGATGCCAAAATCTCAATTTGTTTACTTAATTTCACAGCCTTAAACTTTGTATTTTTAAGCAATTTCCACAGATGTGGATGTGGAGGTGGGCCTGTCTGCAGTTTCTGCCGTCACAAGACTGTGGCCAAGCATTAGAATGTTTTACATTGTACAAGAGTGTCGGAGATATTTTGTCTGCTGACTGGTTGCTAGTGCAACAACAAGGTTTATGTTGTCATTAAAAAAGAGAATCTATTATTTAAGAAATGCTAACATTTCCTAATAGCAACATAGTTACTGAATTCATATTTCACGTATTCAAGAAAGACATTCACCAGTGCATTCTGGTAAATGGTGAGTGTGAACACAATTACACTGTTGTTTAGTCTGTCTGATGGATGTTCCTAAACTGGCTGCCAAGTATACTTAAAAATACTATTTATACTTTATGTATTAAATATTAATGTTCTGAGTCCTTCAAATAAATGAAAAGACAGTAATTTTATCAAATTCGAAGTGTGCTACTATTTCCCTATGACTGAATTACCAAAACATTACTTTGTGTTCATGGTTGTACACACATAAAACACACCCATAATAAAGTTTTAGTCTAAAAAATTTTGTATTTCAAATTGTAATCATGTAATATTTAATAAAAGGCTTTTGATTTACAGCCTCACATACCAAGCAAATGAAACATTGACAAAATGTTTCACAACAGAAAGGAACATTTCTATGTCGTTAAAATAACTTGTATCACTTTTCAATGGCCAGTACGAAGGGTGTGCAATATCATTAACTTTCATGTCATGTAATATCCCTTACACTCAAGTTAGCACCACCACAGTGTTACTACTGCCCACTAATATACTCAAAGGGTGTTATGCACATCTCAGATATCCAGAGTTGTTTGTGTGCACTAATACCACGGGCTCGTATTCACACAGCCTATTATATCACGCTATTAAGATATTTGCGAAGACCAACTGTTTCACATGCTTTAGTGCTCATAGCATGCATGGTCTTGTTTCATTCGGTGGACGTCCCAGAGAAAACTGGTACAACACAAAATAACACATGGAGGATACACTTGCACACTTAATGACCTCAATGCCTCCAACTGCATGGTAACACTGGAAGCCCCAGACACATATTTACCAACTGAATTGCTGAAGATTTCCAAAATCATCTGCATGTGTTCAGTAACCACATCAAGGCTTCAGATCCACTAAAAATGAATTTAAAATTGGATAGGACCAATGACACCCATGCAACCACTCTATTTGAAGCTGCCATTTAGAAGCTTATAAGTTCTTCCCAAGGCTTATCCAAAGGACCCCAGCTCTATCTCTCTGATGATAGTGTTATGGGGCTGAGTGAGTTATATATAGCTGGCCCTGTGACTGTACTGGCCATGCAAACTGGATTCCAGAGGCAAGCTCACCACACAGCCAGACCAGCACCTGCTGTAAAAGTTAACTGCCACGCTGCTACCTCAACTCCTATGGGGCCTGAATCCTATAATCTGGGCCAACTCTCAGCAGCTAAAAATTAAGGTCTGATTCATCTCCTCCGCAGCTCTCATCTTAACACAAGTTTTACGGAGGTATTTGGCCTAGTTTCTTATTTTAGCTATCTAAATGTGTAGATAAATAGACAATATACTAAAGATGCATGACACGTATGCTTTTTACTTCTTTTTTTTTTTAACAGTGCTTTGGAAATTACAGGAGTTTCTGCAGAAGCTGGTTTGAAGATTTGTAACAGGTGGGTATTTTGGATCAGGTGAGGGATTTAAATTGGCTTGGGAGCAGCAGATCTTCTTGTACAGTACCTGCAGCTGTCACCCTGGAATATTCACAGTATTTATTTCACAAACCCAGCAGAATCAAACACAAACACTGGATAAGCCTTGGATGCTTTCAGGTAAACAATGTAAAAATGAGCATGAATTAAAACAAGAGTAAACAAAATTTGTCCAGAATTTTTAAACTGAACTAATCATTAATGGGAGTGTCTTCTTTTTAAAATATTTCTCATGTTGAATAGTAATGTCAGCTCTTTTCTTCTTCCTGGAGGAACCACTGAACTCAGCAGAAGTAATCAAATGATGAACATGTGACCTGGCGTATCATTGCAGGGCTTTTTCTCTGATCCACAAACCCACACAGTACTGATCGTCCAACTATAAGTCTGACTACCTTTTCTACTACACAGGAACAAAGAAATTCATTCAGGATTTTTTTGACGATATTTTCCATACTACCAACACGCAACTATGTCAGAGGGGACATTTCCAAATGACATTTTAAAGAATGTGAGTCACTCATCCTTCTCTTTGAAAGAAAAAGCCATAGAGCTTCAAACAAAAAGAGGAGATGAGGAGGAGAGTAACCCAGCGCTGGCTGATGATGCCTTCGATGACTCATCAAGTTCATATTGCACCGCCCTTTGTTCTCTTAGTGAGTATAGTGAAGCTTTGGAGGACGAGACACAGACACCCTGCAGTGAGCTACCATGTGAGAATGCTTCATTTGAGTCTTCACACTCTGAAGCCGTTTCAGGAGGAACCTCGACAAATTCTTCCCCTGAGAATGTTGATCTACTTCAAGAGCTCAAAGGAAAGCAGGAGGATGATAAAGGATCTTCACGGGATGTTTTAATTAAGGAACCACTATATGGACAAAATAAAGTCTCTTCATCTGTCAAAAATCCTGTTTTGATAGAATCAAAACAATTTCCACCAAGCCCTAAAATAACAATTTTAAACGTGAATCTTATAAATATAAATTCTGTAGATGCTGAGCAAGATAGTGCTCCCAAACCTTACTCATCCAGGAAAGATTTTTTATTGAAGCCACACGATTATTTCAAAAGCAACAAGAATGGTGCTCAAACTGGTACCAAACCTTTTCAGAGTTTTAGCTCTATGGAGCCCAGATTTACCTCAAACACTATTCTGACCACAAGTAAAGGAAATAAGTACAACCAGGAAAGAAACCAAGAACACAGTGGCATTAAGCCAGAAGAACACTCCACAACACTTCAACAAAGCTCCAGAAATGCTCACTATAAGCTCAGCACTGAGTGCAAACTTGACAGTGGCGAGTCTATCATCAGTAAAATGAAATGGGAGGGGGAGGACCAGGGTATAGAGGTTGAAAAAGAGCAGGCAGAGCTGTCACTCAAAGCTGGAAATAGAAAACCGCCTGCAAGCTGCACCTCAACATTCACAGCCAACAAGCAGAAGTCAGAAATCCTGCCACGTTGTTATTCGAAGCGTAGTCTTGCAACCAGGAACCAACACCAGTCCCAGAGCCCTCCTGTTTCCCGGAGGTTGCAAAAGCAGAGCCCACAAGGCGTCTGGCTGTCCAAATCGCTTCCACCGACACCCTGCAGCAGTTCCAGGCAACACTGCGGCACTGCAGACACTGCAGCCGAAGAAGCATTCAGCATGGCTACCACTGAAATGAGAGGCCTTGCTACTCTGGACCATGCAAGATCATCATGTCCTGAAACTAGCTACCTGGATGTTTTCAACTCCACCTGTTGGTCCTCAACTCAGCTGTCCTCTGATAGAGACTTCCACGATTGGTCCAAGGATGTCTTGTCTTTCACGTTGCCGGTGATATCAACGAACAACCATAACACTTCAGCCTGCTCGGAGGCCAGCAGTTTTGAATGCATTGACGTGGCCTTGGAAAGCCATGAAGAAGTGACAAGAAATGCAAAGACTGTGCCAAAGAGACAGATTCAGCTGAAAAGACGGGACAACACAGAGTCTCATGCTAGTGAAAACAATGTTATCCTTGATTTCCCATCTACTAGCCGGCCTCGGGACATTCTCCAGCGTCAGCACAGTACCCCTGCAGCATTTCATCAGGACTCGCATGGAACAGAACCAAAGTCTGGCCAAACTGAGCGAAAGCAGAAGCTTCAGAAATCATTATCCCTGGATGAAACATCTAGCAAAACCAAAATGGCTTCCTGCATCATTAAAAGTGTCCTTTCAAAGAGGATGCAACATGAACAGAACCTTTGCAGTGTGGATGTTCCTGACCAAACCTTTGGTCCTATCAAAACAGATGGCACAGCCAATAATATTGATTACCTGACCTCATCTGCTAAAGAGGTGTGCACTGAAACTAATAAATTAAACCTGGCCATGGTTCCTCTTTTAAGTTGCAGTACTTCATCACAGAGTCCGATGCTGAAGACTGACTCCCAAACAATGAGAAGGTCAATCAAAGAACATATCAGTGTCAGCTCCAAAATACATCCTAAACTGATAACCAAACACAGCTTCAACCCTCTGCTTGGTGGCGTAGGCAGGACTCAGTTTCAGGGTAATGGTACTGAAATAACTGCCTCTCCAGAAACTGAAAAAGAGAAGCTGAGTCCCAGTAAGAACGCATGGCTCAATAACCAGGGCACTGGAGAGAAGCTATCCTGTGACTCAGCAAAGAGTAAAGCATGGATCTCGAGTGCAGTGATAAGCGGAGCTGTTGGCAAACAAGCCACAGTGAAAACCACACCTGAGGAATGCAGCACAGTGCAGGGAGCCCATAAACAACATAATGTCAAGGATCAGCCCATAACCAGCATTGAAAAGCAAGAGACACCAGGTGAAGAGAAAGACAATACACAAAGTCTCACAATGGCTGCCTGCCTAGTTCATAATGTGGATGAAAGCACAGTGGATAATGTCCTGCCCCAGTCTGCTCAGTGTAATCTGGAAAAAGATCAGGAGAATAGCAAGGGAGAACTCAGGCCCCCTGGGCAGTCAGTAAGTATGGGCATTCAAAGCCAAGGAAAATTCAGAGCAATAGCCCCTGTGCATGTGGTGAGAGATATGCGGAGCCTGGTGAAAAACACATACAGCCTGTCATTCAGGGGGCCCGGTGAGGCAGCACAAGGGCTAGAAGGCACTGTCCCTGGTTTCTCACCAGCAACACCCCATCCAGTTAACAGCAAGAGGGTGGACAAGGGGAAGAGACACAAACAAAATGAAAAACGAAATGTGCTAAAGGCCACTCCACCTCTTGCACTGGACACGGTCAGAGATTTGGCCTCTCTTAATACCACTTCCAGAGGATGTCCAACTAAAGCTAACTCTATCCTAGAATCACATGACAAAATTCCCCATACTGGATTTACAAAGGTCAGCCCAATTAGTGCAGCCCAGACAAACAGTTGTGGCTTGTCAAAATCCCCAGAGGCACAGGACAGCCTAACAGCCATCAGCCAAGCAAATGTCCAAGGTAACAACACAAACATGAAACAGATAAACCGGACAGGCATGCCAATACAAACTCACAAGGAGACCTTAACCAAGATATCTAAAAACAAGCAGTCTGCAGACTCCAGGAAGCCAGGATGTGAGAAACCTAGAAACTTTGCTATGCATCTGAGGCAACCATTGGCAGCTGCATCACTGTATTGTCCACCTGCAGAAAGTTCTGACCAGCAGGATAGCTGTAAGCTCTCAAAACAAATATGTTCTTCAGAAAAAGATGGTCACCAGACCCCAGGCCCACCTGCCAGATCACAGAGCTCAGCTGGGCCTCCCTCTGCCTGCATCTTAACTGTTGCTCCAACACCAGTGTTCCCATCATATTTCTACAAACCCAGTCCATTAGGCTACCAGACAGTCTCTCCAAACATGGGGACAGTTAGTTATGTTCAAGGCCCCGTCTTGCTGCAAACGCCACCTCACAACCAGCCTGCTACAGCAAGTTGCCCTGTCCCATTGATAAGATCATTATCTGTGGAAGGAAGACTGCTGTCTCAGCCTTGCACAACAGATGGCTACCCAGTTCTGCAAGGTTCATCTAAGCAGACGGAGAATGGAGAAACCAGCCAGAAAATGCCTTCTCCAGATACTCAGCAATGCACAGCTTTCATCACAACCTTGGGTGTTGAGGGCATACAAGGGAGTGCCAGTATGCTGTATCCGGAAGTGGGTGGAAGTCTGGCACAGAGTCCTCGACACATGCTGCTGGACCCCGAAACTGGCCACTGCTTCTATGTGGACATGCCTCAACTGCCACAACGC
The DNA here is from genome assembly GCA_028565825.1 of Olivaichthys viedmensis. NCBI lineage: Eukaryota > Metazoa > Chordata > Actinopteri > Siluriformes > Diplomystidae > Olivaichthys > Olivaichthys viedmensis. The sequence continues at coordinate 9,536,321 of JAOUQW010000019.1, read as the reverse complement.
AAGATGCTCTTTGACCCAGAGACCTGCCAGTATGTGGAGGTCATAGTGCCACAGCAAACATTGTCCAGTACGGTTATGACAACCCCCTGTGCCATACCTTTCCCCTCCCTCCACATCCCAGCCATGTACACTCCACATTGCCTGTCTTATGTCCAGGCACAACCTCGGGTGCTGCCACCACCAGGACCTTAAGACTTGATGAGGCCTATACAGGCTCTTTGAACTGGATGACCCACAGACTCCTAATTCTGAACACGGAATATGTGAAGTATGGATAACATTACCTGAACAGAAACTGTTAGAACTACCTCTGGAATTAGTAGCTGACATGGATAAATCCCACTGTAATTGCATTGATTCTGAAGGAGATGTATACATATTTAAATCAAGACACACACACACACACACACACACACACACACAATTACTATACTTGTAAAAAAAAAACTAAAACAAACCTGTGTTGGTTTGAATGAAAGTGTAACTAAATCTCACTAATCCTAAACCTAAACCAAAGATGAAATTTTGTCTTTTTAAAACTTTTCTTTTTTCTTTAAATTCCTACATGGGGACCATGAAAATGTCCTAATTTACTGGAATTTTGCATACTTTTACATCAACTCATGTACATTATTGAATATACACATTGCTTGGAGCACTTGCTTTGAACCATGTATAAACAAAGAAAAAAGAGAAACCTGCACAGTGTATTTTGTATTAGAAATGTTTCCTTGGAAATATTGTAGAGAATGTGTTTAGTGACTTTCCTACGGAACCTTGTAGATGTGTTTACTGTTCTCTTATTAACACCTCTCCTTTTGAGAGGCCAATAGTCTTACTAATGGCCACTCACAAAAATCTCACTGGACTTCTGTCACAAATATAGATCTGTATATATTTCCTTTACATCAATAATAATAATAACAACAATAATAATAATAAAAAACAATCACAAAGAAACAGATCAACAGGCCATTGCTTAAATCAATACAGTATTTGGTTCCAAAGCAGCAGTAAAGGCACTTTTGCACATCTCCCAAATACAGTATAAAAATGATTAATTTACATAAGACATGAGTGTGTGTATATTTTGTCTTGCATTAAAATTGTATCTTTCAATAAGATGTATGACATTGTATTGGCCTGTCAACTCTTTTTAAGTCTTTTTGAATTTCTTTTGAATTTTTGTTGTTGTTGATCAATAGTATTTTGTATACAAATAAAACAAATACCTAATAAATATTTACAATCTATTTCTGTTACATTTATTTCAGCAATTTTTTCAAAACTGACTTTATGATTTGAGGTAAAATGAATATAGGTCACTTAATTTGGCACTCAGAGTTTGGTCAATTTTGTGTCATTTGTAGTAATTTTTTGTGTACTCATAACATAGTAATAAATATATTAATTAACAAAGAAAAAAAGTTGTCAGACACAAAAATCTAGCAGTGTATAAAATGTATGATACAATGACACAGGAGAATACAAGTCTACACTTTGGTGCAGGTGGTAACCTCTGGAGTATTCCTCACCACACTTTCAACGTTCTTTATGTTCGGTTCCTCACACGAGCTTCTTCTGCGCCGGCGTAACTTAAATCCCTGAAAAGTGGGGCAGATGGGCAGGTAGCGCAGACAACCAATCCGCCTTACAAGCCCCATGCCAACTGGGAAATTATATGTGTCTGAACTCACACCATCGATTTCAGAGGAGACCTCAGCCTTCCACTCAACGAGACCGCGCTCTTTTTTTGTGCCTGGATACAAACACACACATAGATCATCAGTAGCCTAATGACTAATAGGTGTTGTACGTTTATCAAGTTATGTTCTCAGTCTTCATTCTGTCTATAATCTAACATATACCTGGAATTGTGTTGTCCAACAGGAATGCTAAGAACCCTCCAACAAACATCTCTGTGGTCAGGAGAACTGTAAGGATTTGATCCAGCTCCAGCAAACCTGATAAAACATTTAAAAAATAAGTCGGCCATTGTGTACAGAGAGTTATTTTTATATGTAATCTCACCGATAGATGAAAACAAATGAAAAACCACAGACCTGTCTTGATGCTGCCTGGGTGAGTTTCCAGGTAATTGGGTAGCATAAGGCCGGAGAACATTGAGAACCCCAGGATGAAAAGGTTTCGTGAGGAGTTCAGATCCACACTCTGCAGGTTTGACAAACCCACAGCCGTGATCATACCTGTTTAAAACAATACAGTGAGTCAAGGCAGCCCAAAAATTAAAATGGTGGAGAACATAACGGACACATAAAAAGCAGTGGCAGCGGTGGATATGTAAAAATATACTACTATTTCAATTGTAATAACAATTTGTTTTTGGTCATTCTGTGAAACAGGAAGAGAAAAAAAAGTAAATATGCCATATAATGGCTCTTGGCTCAACTCATTGCCATTACAAAGGAGCCATGAAGCTGCCTGACTCCACACTGCCCCGCTGTGGACACAACTTGCCTCTGAGCAAATCCCTGAAGCTCCTTACCAAACAAGGTGCAGAACATGCCTCCAAGCACTGGATCCGGCAGTGAGGCAAACAGAGCCGTGAACTTCCCAATGGTCCCCAACAGCAACATTATGATCGCCCCATACTGCACCACTCTTCTACTGCCCACCTGCACAGGGATCCAGGACACAGGCGCAGGTTAATAAAGCTTTTGTAAACATGTCAGTTCACTTTTGTATATTTTTCTTGAGTTCAGTCATGGACAATTTCCAGCGTAATTGATCTCTGTTTTATTACACATTAACACCCTGGGAGGACAAAGGCCAACACACAGAGATGAATAAAGTTAAAGAAACCGAGAAAACAGCACATGAAAGTGCATTAGAGATACAATTATCAACGTGTTATCTGCTCCACCCTCTAAAGTAAAGCTCTAATAACATGTCAAATGGTTGTATAGTACACACAGTATAGTACACACAGTATAGTACACACAGCACAAGTTGTATAGAACACTAATGTCAATATGCATCTTAGACTTCTCAGTAGTAGAAGAGGACTGTATATTCTCACTGCCCCCCACCTTGGTGATGCCAAGCACCCCAATATTAGGACTGGAAGAAGTGGAGCCATTTCCTGTTCCCAACAGGCCTGCTATGATGCAGCACAACCCCTCTGTGAAAATCCCTCTAGAAGAAACAAGAAGAAACTTATTGTCATACAACTTGCATTTAAAAAATGAGTGTTAAGACAGCTGTTGTGCAGTACAGCTCTTCTCTTACCTGTTGATGGCGTGAACAGGAGGCGGGGGAGCTCCGGCGAGACGGGCGCATGAATAGTAATCTCCAATAGACTCCACTATGCCAGCTAAAGTGGCACTGAACATTCCCAGCACGCCAGCTACCGTTACTGTGGGTAATCCCCACTGACCTGACAACATCCAAAGTGTTAGCATCTGATTTCAGGAGACCTACTGACATAATCAGCACAAATGTCACACACCAGCATGTGAAAGCTCTAAGTCAATATAAATAAGCTAATATCAGAGAATTTCATTCCATTGTTACTGAATAATGCAAATTTAAACAAACCATCTATCCCTTCTAAGCATGGCTGTTTGTGCCAGTAAATTCTCATTCATAAATCATCATAAGTATTTATTAGCATGCCTTGTAAAAACCCCATACTGAGAAATAAGAAAGACATGGAGGGTTCTTATGACTTAAAGGGGTAATTTGTCATTTTAAAACGTGTTTCTAGACATGTAATAATCATATCATTTCAAAGACACCTTAGCACTGTAATTTGCTGAGTTGACATGCAATGTTGCTTTTTTTTTGTTTTTTCAGGCTTCTGGTAACTATTTTCCGGGCCGGAAATGAGCTCCGTCCCCCTGCTAGAGCAGAGCTGCTCAGCTCTGCCTGTTTTTCTTAAATGGTAACCCACAAGACATACAGTGGGGTCCAAACGTCTAAAACCAAATTGAAAAGTCTGGGATTTTGTTCATTGCCACTGTATGGCACTCTAAAACGCTTTGCCGAATCTGGATCAGTTAGATCCGAAGCACGATCAGGCAGACCAAAAGTGAGCACACCATCAGAAGACCAATACATAAAGCTTTGTTCACTGAAAGAGAGAACAGCAACTTCATCACAGATACAGAATGTGCTGAATAAAGAACGAGAGACT
>JAOUQW010000019.1:9511844-9523182 GCA_028565825.1 Olivaichthys viedmensis | reverse complement strand
CCCCCCCCCCCCCCCCTTACAGACGGTAGCAGGCAATGAAAGTTCAGCTTAGAAGACGCCTTCTAGCAGGTGCTACGATGCAAAGTATGTTGTATAATCGGAATACAGCAGGTTGTTACTATTTTTATAGTAGGCGTGCTGCTCCAGTAGTAACGTGAGGGTTAGCATTATCGTAAATTAGTATTAACTACACGGCAGTGCTTGGACAAGCAAAATCTACTTGTAAAATGAATTACAAGGTTTCAGCATTAGACACTGTTGTATAGGGACTTCCTATTAGGGATGGACTTGGGCCTGACAGAGGGATCTGGACTGTAGCAAAGGTTTCAGATCAGAAAGCAATACAGTGCTGAACTACAGCAACACTAACAGGACAAAAACTAAGCTACACTATACTGATAAGGGTCTCTGGAATGCCTGGTACATTAATGCAACTGATACAAGAAATCAATGTTTTTTTCTCTCTCTCTCTCTAAGCAGACAAAGTGTCTTATACTGCGGAGGTACTTGTCCTGAAAACGGAACACTTAATCTGTGTATTTGAAACTAATCCATGGTGTTCAGTGTTACTTAAGTCAGACTCAGACATACAGCCACATTGTACTTGATCTTAAATTGCGTGAATCACGTTGTCATTCAGCATGTCTGTTGTGCACGATGTGACGAGACTGAACAAACTATGGATGTGTCTCAAATCACATACTTATGTACATGATTTTTGCGTATATTTTTAATACATCACGTGCATTTTTAATGCGATTTCCCTACAAAATGAAACCACGTTCTACAGGTTGACCTCAGCCCGCCAGCGATGTTTCGGCTCTGGCCTGCCCGCTAGTGGATACCACTTAATACTCCAGATGCACAAAAAGTATGCAGGTTGGGTACGTTAACAATGCTGCTCGCATACCAGCCATGTGTGTACACCTGTATAACGTCGGCCATAGCCAACATGACAATTGCATCACTCACCTTAGATAGTCACACACACCTCTTGACTGTCACTGAACTCCTGCACTTTATTGGAGCTTTTTCTCATGGACAGTACTATGCCCGTCCGAGATAAATGCTGTAATTTTTTTCCGCTGCTAATAGACATTTCCCCCATCCTGCTGCTGCTGGGTCACTTTCCCCAGTCAATATTGTTTACAGACTACCCCATTCAATATTGTTCTGCTGTCCTGTCTGGTTAGCGTGCATTGCCCGGTGTATTTATTGTTCTGTGTATATCTGCACTCATCCTCACTGTCGTGTATTTGCACTTCATGTAGTCCTGTATAGCGTGCTGCTGTAGTGTTGTGTGTTGCTGCTGTATCGTTGCGTGTTGCAGCATGGTCCTGTAGAAACGACATTTCATTTCAATGTATACGAGGTATATGGAGGAATGACAATAAAAACCTACTTTACCACTTCTATACCACTCTCATATGAGTTGTTCAAGTTTGTCTCATGAAGATAAGGTCAAACTAAACATCCTCCTTAAATTACTAGATACACATTTTTTAAATACTTGACATTTAAAACTAAAACCTGAATTGACGAGGTGTAAAACATTTCCTCCTTTCAGCTTATGAAACTTACCTCTGAAGGCACACTAGCCCATTTCTTGCCCCATAGAAATAAAGGTGGGAGGGTGAGGCACATGTCTCAGGATGTGATTATGCACGACTAACACCTGAACGAGCAGCTAAATTAAAGAGGTGTTGGGAAAACATGCTGTTATCTGAAACCTCCCAGCCATGCCCTGTACAAGAGCAGTGAGTCATTACTACAGTGTGTACACATACAAACACACACACACACTTGTTGCTACAAGGTACCTCGACCACGTCTCACTCACATCACTAAAACCAAAAGCCACACATGAATGAGTAGTATCATTGCAAAACATATGGCTTCACACACGTATTTATTACTTAAGTCCTACTCTTGAAGATGCCAATATATCGCATCTCTCTGGGCTTTTACTCAACGTTCCTTCGGCTTGAATTACAGGTGCAAACAGTTCCACTATTACCTGTGTAATCTTCCTAAATATGACAGGCTCGTTACTTTCTCACATGCCTGCATTGGTTCAACAAATTTGTAGTTCAACAAGTTTGGCATGTGTTTGCAACTCTTGCTGAAATCCATGGGCTTCTTATCCCTCCTTGAAATATCATTATATATTGCACACATGCCTACAGCAGGTTCTCAGGAAGTCGTATGAGGAAACATTTGTGTGGGAAACAATAAGAAAAGGAATGTGAAATGTTTCTAATGAAAAGACACACCCCTGTAAAGTCTGCCTGCTTAGATAGAGAGAGAAAAAATATCAATATACACCTTGCTTTGCTGCAAAAGTCTCGTTAACTGTACCAGGCATTTTTTCACATGGTTTAAATACAGCACTTATAAAAAAAAAAACTAAAAAAAAAAAATTTCTCGAGATCCCAACTGGTGCTATCTAATTTAGTGTTTGTCCAGTTAGCGTTGCCGTGGATGAGTGCTGGTTCAGTGCTGCAGATCATATCTTAATCCCTCTGTCAGGCCTGGAAAATACTTAGCCAAGTAGATCCTAAAAAAAAAAAAAAAAAAAGGCTTTATATAGCATTGTTTAATGCTGAAACCTTGTAGTAAGTGCAGCTATGATATTTGCAATGCTATGTTAGTGCCTAGCTAACAGTAGTGTACTTTCCTATAACTGCTAGAGTACCACACAGACCATAAATAAAGACTAACAAATGGGCATATCACAATTAGGCTAATTCATAATAGTAACATACAGTACATGACCAAAAGTATGTAGACACCCCTTTTAATTAGTGGGTTTGGCTATTTCAGCCACACCCAGTGCCAACAGCTGCATAAAATCAAGCATACAGCTATGCAGTATCCACAGACAGACATTGGCAATAGAATGGGGTCACACTGAAGAGCTCAGTGACTTTCAACGTGGCACGGTCATAGGATGCCACATTTCCAACAAGTCAGTTCATCAACTTTCAGCCCCGCTCAACTGTCTGGGAGATAGAAGAGCTTAGCCACAAAGCGGTAGGCCACACAAGCCTCCCGAACGGGACTGCCGAGTGCTAAAGTGCATAGCGCATATAAATCGTCCGTCCTTGGTTGCAACGCTCACTACAGAGTTTCAAACTGTCTCTGGAAGCAACATCAGCATCAGAACTGTTCATCAAGAGCTTCATAGATTGGGTTTCCACGGCCAAGCAGCTGCACACAAGCCCAAGATCACCATGAGCAATGCCAAGCGTCAGCACATCGCTATTGGACTCTGGTGCAGTGGCAATGCCTTCTCTGGAGTGATGAATCACACTTCACCATCTGGCAGTCTGAAGGGACAGTCTGGGTTCAGCAGATGCCAGGAGAACACCACCTGCTCAAATGCTCAGTGCCAACTAGATAGTTTGGTAGAGGAGAAGGAATGGTCTGGGGCTGTTTTTCATGGTTTAGGCTGGGAGAACTTGATTGGCCTGCACAGAGCCACATCAATCAACCCCATCAAACACCTTTGGGATGAACTGGAACACTGACTGCGAGCCAGGCCTTATCGCCCAACATCAGTGCCTGAACTCACTAATGCTCTTGAGGCTGAGGAAGCGAATACCTGCAGCCATGTTCCAAAATCTAATGGAAAGCCTTCCTCGAAGAGTGGAGGCTGTTATAGCAGAAAAGGTGGGAACCAACTCCATATTAATGCCCATGGTTCTGGAATGGGCTGTAAATGGGGAGGGCCGTTCAAATGGTCATTTTCAATGGACACTTTGCTCACAAAATTCTTTGTACTGTTCTTGCGCTGAATGGACAAAAGGCCAGGACCAATGGCAGGTTTTCCTATAAATGTAGGTCAAGTTCAAGTAGGCTACAAAATATAGTAACAGTACATTTAGTAATAGTAAATTGTAACTAAAAGGAACAAAAAACAACTGAAAGTCATGCTTCAGCAAATAAGCGCTTTGATGTAGCTTTTAGGTTTTTTTTTTTAATCGTTACCTAAGGCAACAGCCCCTAGCTCGTGCATTTGTAATTGTTTGCGTCTCTAAATGTACAAAATCAGACTAAATGGACTGCAACTGCTAAATGAAACTGGTGTTCATTATTAAATTGCGATACTTGTTCTTGTTTACATAAGCGTCACTGATCGTGTGACAGCAGAGCACCGGCTTCGGCTTTGAAAAATGACGGTGTAGTGCGTTCCAAATGGCCGTTACTTTCGACTTCTACAAAGAGACCCTTCAGAGTTCTCACTGTAAAGGTTGGAGCCTTCTGAAGGAGTAGGGTATAATCATGATCACTTCAGAATGGACTGCAGCCAAAGTGTCCACTGAATGCAAATTCATACATCAACAAAAAAAAAAAAAAAAATGTAAAGGCTTTATTTTCAGCAGATGCTGCAGTGTGAAATGAGTGATACAAAATGTACCGGTCTCTTAAAGAGCCAGGTTAGCTTGGCACTAAATTAAAGGAATTTCTGTACTGACGATCATAAAAGCAGGCTATGCACATTATGAGACACACACAAAAAAAATGCTGGTTTGGATGCTGTAAGCAAAAAAGCTCAGTTGACGCTATTGTCAAAATGGTATCAGATAAACTGTCAAGAGTCATTGTTCATTGAAGGGAGGATTTAATTATAGCACCTTGCTGATCCTGTTCAACACAGAAGTGCGTGTGTGTGTGTGACTGACGTACTAAAGGCAATAGAGCACCACAGCTTAACCACATGCCACCTTGTTTTGGAAAGAGAAGGCAGGGCTGGATGAGAGGGGGAATCTTTTCTATCATTATCATGTCTCCCGGTTGTCACTGGGGAAATATGCTCTGAGAAACCCTGATAACACTTATGACAACAACTGATATCTGCCTCATACCACACATTCCATCAACCTACAGGCTGATTCAGAAAGGCTGCTTATTATTAAAAAGGTCACTGTGGACAAAAATAGCTTTAATGACAGTGAAACGCAGGAGGACAGACAGGAGTGGAAGGCATTTGGGAGATTCATTCCTAAGGTTTCCTGTGCATTCTGTGAACACTGTTACAAGATTATGTGATTTCTTTTAAATAAAAAAAAACAAACAAAACATCTTACCCTGTTCATTACCTACTTCAATTACCTGCAGGAAACTTAACACAATCGCATGGTTCTATGCAGACCTACAAAATTCATTGCAATGCAGTTAGAGACGTGATTAAAGTCATGTATTTCGCCCCAGGGCCGGGACTATCGCAACATTACGTGTGAAGACGCATTTGATTATAGTTTATGGAAAGAGAAAGTGGTTTTAAAGAAGTGAAAGAATCAGCTTACTGCGTGCAAAAAGGCACAATGACGGCAATCTTGTCTCCCAAAACATCATCAATCCCCCACCCAGTCTGTGAGACAAGGACTAAACTGACCAATACTGGACTTGATATGCATGTGCAATAGGCCAATTCCCAGCTATTAATCACTTCCTGTGATACACTCATGTCACTGCAGTATAGCACTGTAGCACACTGATCTTAATGCAAAAGCACACGTTAGGGCCATGCTAACACTACAGATAAGTGTGGAAACAAAGAGAGATTTCCCTCCCGCGCACCGACACAAGTGATCTTTTGACAAACAAGAATTCCATCTTTGTCTCTCTTCCTCTGCAAGTGTGCAAGTTCATGATTGAGGGAAATGTTCCCACAGAGCCGTTAGACCCGTCTCTATTAACCAGCACCATACCGGCCAAGAGATGATAAACAACTAAACACTATTGCAACCTTTTCTTCAGTTTTTTATTTTTATTTAATTTAATTTAATTTTTCAAATCCTCCCATCTGATAGATCTAAGTGAGTCTAAATCCAACTCCATCATTAATAACAAAACATCAATCAAACCAGCTCAAACTCCATCTGGCTAAAACTATTTTTAATACTGGATGCTGGTAGGGTCCGAAAGTGAGTCAGCTACCAAGAACTGTTTTTATTACACAATTCTTCACCAATATAGGTCTAAAATGTGTTCTTATAGACCGAAAGCCATAGGGACAATAATACATTGAGGTTTGAGGATTGAATACTACTTGAGTCAATATTAAGTGTTCGTCATTAAGAAATGACAATGACTCAGTTTACACTTGGTCGTTTCATGCGTCTTATGTATCAGGATTATTTTCTGATAAAGATTATCCACATAAAAACGAAGGTGTAAATGCACTCATGACGCATTTGAAATAGATTTAAATCCGATCGCTCAAACCACTTCAGGAGGTCAGAGGCGCATTTTAGCCACGTTATTCAAGTGTAAATGCATCCAAAACCCCTCCCAATAGTGCTCCGTGAATGCAGAAGTTGGCGACTTTAAAAACATTAGGAAGATTAAAAACGGCACACATAATTTTTGATGCGGCAACCATCTTATTCATAAAACAAGAAACAAGGGACAACACAGGAAGTTGGGGGTCAAATGTAATGAGCCGATTTGCATATTAACGCGTAATACCGCAATCGGATTTCAGTCTGGCTAACTGAAGATCCATTTGACCACAAGTGTAAATGCATGTGGTTAAAATCTGATCAGGATACAATCCAGATACAAGATGAAACGACAAGGTGTAAACGAAGTCATTGGATTGGAAGCAAGCACGCGTTACCACTGAATGAAATATGTTGACAGTTTAAAAAAATAAAATAAAATTTAGGCACATGATGCATGACTAGGATTTGATCAGATTTAAGTAATATATTATTGAATATCACCTGAGCGAAACTCTATGACTTTTTGACACAGTTATTGGGAGCAGACACAGACTTCGACCATACAGTATAAAGCCATGACATAAAAATAATCCAACCATCAGACAATATCAGAAATCGGAGCACTAGGATCTGCTGATCGGCCCTAATGAATTGGGTGTTCTATAACAGCATAGGCCTAGAAAAAAAAAAGATGACAGACTTCAGCGTTTCCCTTTGCTGGGAAAACCCCCCCAAAAAGACGTCTCACATGGTGTGCATAATATAACCGTAATAACAGACCACTCACTTATGGTTTGTATCTAATCATACTGGCTAGCCAGCTAGCTACAAGTATCAAATTTTCCTTCAACATTTAACTATGCCAAGAAGAAGGCCGCTTGCTATAATACCGCCGGTTTAACATATCGTATTAAAGCTGCTTACACTCGCTAACTAACTAAACTAATCTATCCACTGGCACCCTTATAGCTAGCTATAATCAGACACAAAGCAGAACTGAGCGGTCCATTGTTGTGACGACAATATACACAATGCATGATATGCTTTTTTTCCTTTTTTACTCAAAAAAAAAAAAAAGCACCAAATGTTTCATTTATTACCTAGTCAACCACTGCAACACAAGGCTGGAAGAAACACTGATGCAAAAAATAATAATAAAAAGATTTCACATTCTCCAACCCAGGCAGCACGTGAGTAGGGAAAACTCTGTGCTCAATGGTTGATTCCCACTTGCCCAAACATGAAACACTATCTTCCCAGGAGATAATGATACCTTATAAGGCTGACCTTCACAGAACAATGCAGAAGCAGACACAAAGAGAAGGCCTCTGACGATCGGTGAGTCAGGCCGCAGAGCCTCTCATTGTTACGGCCTCAATGGGCCTCTTACAGCAGGCCTCATCGCCCAGAGTGACTTCAGTCAGTGCACACATGACAGGGCAGATAGACTGCACACATCCTGCTCTAAAAGGGGCCCTTTGTTGTTTGTTGTTGGCCGTTCCTCTGTTGCAGGCAGAGGAGTCTAAGCTGAGAAGTGCTGACCTGCAGGGAATGCTAGCACAATCACTCAGTGACTAAAGAACAACAACAGGTACTAATAGCACTGGTTTGGCAGGCGTGAAGCAAATGTGAACATACACTTCCATCAATAGCAATGTGGCTACAGATTAACAGTCTTAAAGGAATACGGGTAGTGAAATGGTTATTTTGTTAAGGTGATTTAAAAAAAAAAAAAGTCAGTGTTAAAGGAACAAGCCTTTGAGACATACACATTTATCACACACACACGTACATTATACACGTATATTAGGTTGATTTCCAACTAACAGCATGTATCAGACATAAAAGCGGTCTGACAGTTAGCACTTTGATACATGAGGCACCTAACAGTTCCAAAAAGGGCAAATAGTGGGGCATTTGCTAATTGCAGGTGCCTTATTCACAAAAACTGGGAAATTAATGTTTCAAGGGGAACGGTCTCAAAAGACATGACAGCTATGTCAAATGCAAGTCGACAGGGATAGACAGGCACTTTATATACACACACGCACATATGTATGTATGTGTGTGTAATGTATGCAAGGTGTTGGGCCACCACTAGCCGCCAGAACTGCTTCAATGTCTCTGGAACTGTACTTGAGGGATGGAGCACCGTTCTTCCAAAAGATATTCCCTCAGTTGGTGTTTTGATGATGGTGGTGGAGAGCGCTGTCTAACACGTCGCCCCAAAATCTCCCACAGGTGTTCAATTGGGTTTAGATCTGGTGCTTTACATCATTTTCACACTCATCAAACCATTCAGTGACCCCTCGTGCCCTGTGGATGGGGGCATTGTCATCCTGGAAGAGACCACTCCCATCAGGATAGAAATGTATGAATATGCAAATTCAAAATGCCACTAACCCTACACGCCCCACCCCCCTTCCCCTGGCGAACCAGTGTAATACAAACATTTCATATAATTCCCTGTAATTTGCATTTGGCTGCATTTGCACATTGGAACGCTATAGGCTCTTATATTTTATGACACAATAACACTTGCCTGTCATGTGTTCAGTACTAGACTAGATTTGCAGCTTCTCCCAATTTCGTAAAAGAATGGACGAAGCTGCTGCAGTAACAATTTCTGCACAATTTCTAAACCATGTTTAGGGTGACTAATAATAATAATAATAATAATAATAATAATAATAACAATAATAAAAAAAATAAACTGACAGGTTAAACCAGGAGGGAAAACATTAAATTGTAAAGCGCAGGAGACTTCCCAAGACTGGATAAAAATAAGTCAGTCATACCCAAGTATCACATAAATTCCAAGAGGTTATATGAATCTTAATCGTATAGCCTAAAAATAAAATGGCACTCATTTTTGGCGATCGCTTATTCAATGTCTAAGCTACATACTCCAACTTATGAATATAGAAATGCCCAGAAGAAATGCAAAGCTGTCCTAAAACCAAGGCAGCCTACTGCCAAGTATCAGAGGCACGTGAGGTGACAAGTGACAACAAGAACCTGCCACTGGATTCCTAAAAAGGGGACAGTAGGGTCTGCGCCACGATCGTGATCGAGCGCGTGCTGCAGGGACGCTTTACACTATCCGTTATAACACTATCTGTTATGACACTCATGACATTGATGATATCAGATGTCAAAGACGGGGAGTGAGCATCAAAGTGCCTTGTAGGGACATTTGTCCACAAGCTCACACCCAGTGCTGACATCCAAGCCTTGCGACTAATCCTGCCGTCTCCCCTCTGGCCCCTTGAGTATTAATAACAGCCATCACCCAACTTTTCCTGTCAGTATGGCAAACAATGCCTTGTCCACGATGAGAGAGAGGAGCTGACAGGTCCATAAACTGATCTGTCATCAAACTCGGACTCTCCTACACAGCGAGCCAAGTGCCCATCTGCATCCTGGGCCAATTATGAGCTCATGAAGGAATCATCAGCAGGCGCATTGTCATCACTCAGACACGGCGATCACGAGGATCTCCGAGGCGGCCAGCGCGCTGCTGGGATGCTAATGACATCATGTTACCTCTTAAATCACTGCTCCTTCCAGGGCAGTGGGTGCAGTGGCCACCAGAGCCATGAGCTCATGCACACCCTTCGGTCTAAATACAGTACCGTCGCGTCTTAGCTGAAAAATGGCAGCAATGTCATCTCAATGTACACACGCTTTTAAAAAAGAAACCAGCATCTCAAACCGCGGTGTGCCTCAGGGGGCAAGGAACCGCCTCAGTTTGCATCATGTCTGCAAGTCAGTCCCCTTTTGACAACAAGCAAACCCCGGATTATAAATCAGCATTTCCCTGAAACTGAATGAATAAAAACACGATTATGGCTTTACTTCGGGCCTCTGTCTGAGCAGACCTTTTGTTGTAGCTATGGGATACACGAACAACAGAGACACCAAGAGAGGAAAAGAAGATGCCATGAGTGTGACAACGCACTGTGCTGTCCTCTCCTCCCCCACGCTTTGTGCTGAGGGAAACCCTCGACTGCATTCCTCACCCACCACCCTGCACAACATCAGTGGCCTAGCCTGGGATTGCACCCAAACAGCCTGCTACAGCGCAGCCACATACAGGCCTAGACAGGCACCGCTGGGGCTGAGCCAACACACACACACACAACAGTGATGTTGTACATCTGCCATGTTGGCGTCCACTGATGTACTTGTTAGTGAACTGTCCATATCTAGGACACTCGACAAGCGTCCCATTACTGTATAACAGAACTAACAGACAAACTCTTCGTTAAAAAGGTCATTATAGTGCATTTTTTTAAATAAACAGGTCACTAACTGTCTTGCTGTGCTGCTAAGTAAAGCAGAACGAAGAAGCTGCCAAAGAGGCAGAAACTGGAGCTGCATTAGCACTACGTCATTTAATCAAATGTTTTAATCCACATATAGAAACAGTGTACAATTCCTGTTTTAAAAGTGGACTGACGTCACCTGTATAAAATGAGTTTGTCTTTTTAAGATGGCCATATTTTCTTTCTGACTAACGAAGACGTCCTTGTGATAAATTTATGGGAGCATCAATATAAAGCGTGACTCAACATCTGTTTAGGCCAACTAGGACATGTTCAGATAATTAGTTACAAGGTTTTTCCAACATAGAAAACTCAAAAGGCAGCCCCACTGTGTGTGTTTTTTTGAGCTCGTAGGCAGTATAAACTGTTGTTTCTCTAGATCGTATTCAGCACATCACATCCGAGAAAAAAAGAAAAAAAAGAAAAAAGTGTCAGGCTTTACACCCATAAAAAAAGTACATTTGGGGTTTTAGTGCACAAACGCTTGTCACTAGAGTGGTACCCTCAAGGGTTCCTCTATTGTACCTTTACTTAGAGAAATAGAACTGTTGAGGAACATTATTTAGGTACATAATTGGACCTTGAGGAGAATTGTTGGACCTTTGAAGGTCTGTTTATGTTGTTTGTAACAACACAAATGCACCTGTACGTTTTCTTTCCTAACAGTGTTATGCAGCAAGATTGGCAGTCATCCAACCATTGAATCGTATTTCCTTTTTCTACAAAGAACATTTTGGCACATCATATCAGTTCCAGAATTTACATCTCAGACACTAAACT
>JAOUQW010000019.1:9484669-9501353 GCA_028565825.1 Olivaichthys viedmensis | reverse complement strand
GAGTGCGTTTGATGTGATGACGAGACTGCAGGTGCTGGCAGTGAAACTGTGTGTGTGTGTGTGTGTGTGTTCAGCAAGAGTGGAAATAATACGTCGTCTGCCCCTCATGAGTTTAAATGCCTGTAAACATAGGGGACACTATGGTGAGCCCTAACCAGACCCCATCGCGTCGTTTCCTATTTGAAGGCAATTAAAAAAGACCTGTCGTGTTAAAGCACCCACCAAGACAATGAAGGAAAACAAGCCCAAGCCGAAAGGTATTCATATTCCAAATCAGTGGAAGTCCTGTGGTGTAGTCGCAGGCGTCCGTTCAGCTGACTGACCTGAAGTCCGACTGGACCCGAGTGGAGCACGAAGCGCAGCCCCAGTCCTGAGAGAGGAGTGAGCCCTGCACCGCCTCTGCTGCTCCACAGCCCCACTTCATGAATCACGGCCACACCTAATCAATCATTGCACATCACAGAACGAGCGAATAACGCGCAGACATTTTTGGGGGATGCACAGCGTTTGGCAACAAGACCATGTTGTAAAGGCTAAATCTGGCATTTAGCCCGCGTAATGGCCTTCAGCGCAGGATCCAGCTGCTCTTGTGCAACTTCACACCGATCAGCACCATTTAAAGGTAAAATACTGGAGAGCCCTGCAACACCGTAAGGAACTTTTGACAGGAGTCTGTGTTGTGCCCTCTAGCGCCACCTTGTGCTCGAACTGTTGCCTCAAACGGTATTAATTCTCAGCCACAGTCCCTCTTAATCAAGATTTCCTGTCACAGCTGAGACCCAAAAGCATATCATACTTCAAAGTCAGCTTAAAAGTCTCAAACGCAATAGAGAGAGACTTATTACAGCCAACTCTGAGGTTATTGGTGTTCTTTATATATATATATAAAATAAAATGATGTGAATGAATAACATGCAATTATGGGAGATTTATTATAATACCATATTTTTTTTCAAATATGAAATGTTTTCTTGAGGAGCACATTTTTTTCTTCTGCAAAACACTGGTTTCAAAATGATCTTTTGTATACAGTCCACCTTTTTTGTGTGTGCCAAGCATACCGATAGTGTGCACGGGCCAAAAGAATGAGATTTTGTTCTCATTTGAACACAACTCACATTTCCAACTGCAGCTCCAATGACGCTTGGTGAAGTTCAGGTGCTGCGTGTTGTGAGATGCTGTCAGGAAAGGTTTTTTTGTTTTTCTTCCATGCAATCCTTCCAAACAGCTTGTTGTTATGGAGCTGACATCTAATAGTTGAATATTTGATATGCATAATTATTTAAAATTGAAGTACTATGGACAAACACAGTATAGTCAAACTTGTCCTTTTACTATGAGTTGCGGAACTCACCTTGCTCTTTCATGTACAGTGTACAATACAGTGGTCGTCTCAAGTCTGATCATCTCTTCACAGTCACCTTTTTTTGTATATCTGCCAAGGCACATTGCATTGTATTGCAAAAGCAAAATTATGCAAAGTATATGAGAGATGTATGGCATTAACAAAATAACTAACCTGAAGGGCAGAACAATGACAATGATGGTGAGACACATGAAGGGCTGGACCACTGCCATTACAGCTAAAGCTGTGGTGTAGTTGTCGTCTTCTGCATCCTCCACTTCCATTATGGCTGAAGCTATGGTGTAACTGTCGTCTTCTACATCCTCCACTTCCATTATGGCTGAAGCTGTGGTGTAACTGTCATCTTCTACATCCTCCACTTCCATTATGGCTTCTACAGCCTCCATTGGGTCAAACTGTTCGCACCTCAAGACCATGTATTCTCTCTTACATCTGCAAATATATACAGCCTCAGGCGTGACTGATGTAATGTTGTATTGGCAAAATGCTGAACACTATTCAATTGAACTTTAAATAGTAGCCATAACTGGGTTGCTAAATTGGCTCCCCAAAATGTCAACGTTTGGGTAATATAATTATGTGGGACTTACCTGCAAAGTGGAAAATTTAGTAATCTAGAGAACCAGCATGATGCCCTATTTATGCAATAATTCTTGTATTCTTCTGAGCAGGTGTGCAAGTCGTTACTCTTGGTTTGGCCTTTCCTTGTGTTTGATTTGCCAGGCATCGCCGAGGAATCCTTAGGCTTTGTGTAAAATAGCACTGCAGAGTAAAAGAAAGTAGCCTAGTGTAAAGTCGACAAAATTCTAAATAAATCCAGGAACACACCACCACTCTGCAAGCAGGCATCAGTTAACATGTTTGTGTGCTATGCAGCCGTGTTATAACACAACCGCAGCAATGTGTTCAGGATTAAACATACAAGTCAAAGTAATAAGGCTTCCATCTACTAAAATGTTAGTCATTTTAGAGGTCTTAAAAATATTATAGTACATCGTGATTCGTAGTTTTCTACTTGAAAGAAATTGAAGCCTGTCGTGTTAAACACTCACTAAGATAATAAAGGAAAACAAGCCAGAATCGAAAGGTATTCATATTCCAAATTAGTGGAAGTATCCAGTTAGTTCTAGGCGTCCATGGCTTGCTGTCCATTCAGCTGAACTGGATCGGAGAGGAGCGGAAAGGGCAGTCACTGCCAGAGTCCTGAGAGAGAAGTCAGCACTGCACCGCCTCTGCTGTTAAACAGCCACACTGTACAGTGTAAACTTCCTCCATGAATCACAGCAATCAAGGTATATTGAATAGCACTATAATGCTTATTTATGACAGGGTTATGCATTTTACCATCAAGCACCACCTTGCGCTTAAACTATTGCATCTACATTTTGTTAATTTGGCAGCTCGCCATCCAGAAGTCAGAAAGCCAGATGATATCTTTTATAATACTTGGGAGGTGGGCTGGAGGAAAAAAAGTTGTGTCCTCAACGTAGTAAGGGTAAAAGAAGGCATGTGATCTGATCACTATCACTGAGCCCAGTAACTTGGTGAATAACGAAAAACAAGTGTGTACCAAGAACCAACACCTGAAAAATCGTTGCCTCAAATGCTATCAACTCTCTGAATTCTCCCACACATTAATCAAATATAATTAAATGCTCTAAACGTTCATGGGTAAGAAAGCTTAACGTCAACGTGTCTCGAAATCCAGATCTGAAAAGTAATATAAAGGGAATAACCAACCTAAGTGGTAAATTATTTAGTTTAATTTGACATCACTCGTCTCTGCCTCGGTTAAACATTATACAACTGTTGTACATTATACACGGACACAATTATAACCACAAACAAGTTTATTAGAGAAATCAGTGACAGACCATGGGAAGGGAAGACATGCCTATAACAACTCAAGGATTAAAAGATCTGAGCTTTTTGTATCAAATTTGGCAAAAAGAAAAATATTTTTCCAGTTTATTAAAAAATTCACAACCTTCACATTATAAAAACCCATAGTCAAAGCAGATGTATTGAAGGTATTCTACAGCCTCTGTATTGGACATTAATGATAATATTTACAAGCATAAACCTGGCTCAGGGGTTAGAGCACAGTCGATAAGGCATGAACTCTGAGGTTACCCCACTGTGTCCTACTGTTTTGGCAGATTCACAATACGAGAACGAAAACACTGCAGTGTGAACACTCAAAACGGAGGGATGGGAAAGTGTCCAATCCTTTCCTCGCTCCTCACAAAGAACAAAACCTGTGGCCCTCTTGGCACTCCGGACATGTTTCTTTTTCCCAAAATGTCTCTTTTTGGCCATGTCACGAAAACTCAGTTGCTTTCACATGCCCCAGCCACCACCACCCATGCTCAAGCTGCCGTTCATGCCCATAGAGCCACGGCTGCCCCCGTAGTAACTGCTGTTCTGGTTACCTGAGAGGAGAGAAAAGCACATGCTGGGACAGGTGAGGCAATGCAGCACAGGATATTGCTAGTTATACCATAGCCATAGAAAAATACTTGTTTCTGATTGGCTGTTTAAAATAATTTGCTGTGTGCTTAATGGAAAGCTTACCATAGTCATTGTATCCTCCCATGCTGGACTGGTTGTTATAGCCTCCACCATACCCACCACCCATTTGTTGACTGCCGTGCCCATAGGACGACTGATTACCTGCAAATAATATGAAACAACAAAAATTCAGTTGGGCATCTTTTTGTTTTCTTAAATACACTGCCTTACTAGTTATAACCATGCCCATCAATCTAGAATGAAAAGCAGATAAACAGAACCACCTCTGACCATTTTCAAACTATTTAAATTATTAGCAGAGGGCCATGGTGATGCTAGTAAAGGTCTTGTTGATGCCTGGATGATATTGTGATTGTTTTGGTGGGAGATTCATCAGCATCAGGATGTGAATATGACAGTCAGGTGTCCCACTCTATTAACTTACCCATGCCTCCCACCATGTGGCCTCCATATCCTCCATTACTGCCCCTTTCCGTTGAGTTTAGGAACAGCTCGACGTAGCGATGCTCTGGAAACACAAAAAAGGAAACCAATGAGCAAAACAAACAAAAAAAAACCCCAGCTAAAAAGGTCAATTCTAAAATCAGCAGTACTCGGATAACGAAAAGTCCATTCTATTTCAGCAGTACTCACGCATATTGGCCTTATCCTTGGACATGGCAGCCACAGCGTCCTCGTGTGTGGCAAACTCCACATCGGCCTCTCCGGTCACACGGCCGTCTGGACCCACCTCAATGTGCACGCGCACGGGGTTCAGGGGAGAGAAGAACTGCGAGGGGGAGAAAGAAATAGTTTCTAAGTACAGTGGTGGAAAATGATGTTACGATACCGAGTGTGCACACATCGTTCCGTCTGTAAAGGTATTCTCTTACACTGTAGATGTCGTTCTCTGCGGCACGGTATGGGAGCCCTCTCATGTGCACACAGTGGCCAGTTGTGCTTGAGAAGTTGGAACCACTATCGCGGTAGTGCCCCTCTGACATTCCTGAAGGAAGGAAAGATTTCACATGCATGACATTCATTAACATAAACTGGGGAATAGAACAGCAATTTATTTCCCCTCCCCCCCGAAGTCGTTACGTTTTCAGTGCAGAACAATCCCCCGTTAATAATCAATCACATACAACACTGTAAAATCCTAATAAATGCATGCATGCGAAGGTTAAATTCCATAACCCAAGTATTTGCACCTCCTCCGTATCCTCCACGGCGCGTCCTGTCGAAGGATCCCCCTCTGCTCATGCTGTTATAGCTGCGGCCGCCTCCGCTGGGCCTGTCGTATGGGCTAGGTCTCTGCATGCTCATGCCTTTACGCGGTGGCTCGTAATGCGTGCGCACCTCAGCACGGCTGCTCTTGAAGATCTCAATGTACCTACATGCCCACAGAAAAGTATTAGTGCAAAGCTTCGGGTTCGAATATAAATTAAAGCTAGATACAGCTAAACCTTTACAAACGGGCCCTGTGGACCTTGCTCTGTTAGGACTAATCTCCATAGACTATGTCTTGCTGGTTGAAGTGAGAGTTGTACAATAAGCCTTTGAATACCACCTTGTGCACAAAACATCTCCAGATTTGAAGGAATGCATGAATCGAAAGAGCCATTTTGCAACCATTCAATTTCTTTAAAACTTTGCCAGATGGAACCTCAATCTTTTCAATTTACGTCCGTCCGGAGAATCAGATGAAACTTATGAGCAGTAGACGTATAGCATAAGAGTGTCTGCCTGTTGGCAGTACACCGAGACGCAGCCTGACTGATGCTTACAAGCAACTGGTATCAAGTGCTTCAAGTGTGTTGTGTCTTCTACTTTAAAACGTAATTTGTAAATTTCCACAAGTAGACATTTGTGGTCAAAGTTAAATGCACAAACATGACAGACGTTAAACATAAAATAGGTTCCAACTGAACACTAATCAGAATAGTTGAGTATATGCAAACCAAAGAAAAAAAATATATATATAACCCATGAAAGTGTTGGAATTTCTCTTCTGGAGACGTGTGCATGTCCATCTGACTTGTGCAGGTTAATTATGTGTAGTGTTAACATTGCAGGTCAGTTTTCCAGGCACAAATTAAGTAAAGACTCCGACTTGCCTCCACAAAAGGCACTTTAGTCGTGGGCTAGGCTTAATCTGTGTCCGGCAAACGGGCCTGATGAGTTTACTGAAGTAAATTCCACAAGAAAAGCAGCTGAACCCGCCAACGGCTCCTGGGAGTTTAAGGGGTTAACCCCTTAAGGGTTCTTTGGCTTACCCCTCTGGGTGACCTCTAAATATTCATGTAGAACCCTACAACAGAGGGTTTCCCTATAAGAGAGGGTTCCAAGTAGAGTGCCTTTAGGAAGCTAAGAACACTTAACTATCTAAAGAACCCTGGGGGAACGCTTTTTTCTACGGGTGTACGTTGTTTTCTAAACTGTGGTGAAAGTTTCAAATTTGCATGTCGTAACCCTACCAACATTTTATATTTATACATCACTGATTGAGACACAGTAGGTTAGAATTAGCCAGGGGTTACCGTTCTGTACTCATCTCTGGAAGGTTGCGAGTTCAAATCCTGGGTCTGCCAGAGAGCCAAAAGGACTTAACCCTCCACCTCTCAGCTCTAGGCTTGGATTGGATTGTGCCTTACTTGTAAGTTGCTTTGAATAAAACTACAACTGGTCCATTTTAGAAGGACAGAATAGGAGCAGAATATCCTTGACACGTCCTGCTGAAGACACTAGTAGCAACCCAGCACTGGGTCTCAGAGTTCAGCCGATTTACGTCTCACATTGTTGACTGACTCCGGATGACTTACGGCTCAAGATGTGCTTCATTCCTTTTAAAAGCTCCAGTCTTACGCACACATGCCATGCTAGCCTGCTAGCATGCTAATATTACCTCACTAAAGGGGGGGTGTTCGAATCAAAGCCAGGGACAATGGAAATAGTATCTGGCATAGAATGACAGTGATAAATGATTGGGTTGTGGTGAAAATGAATATCTGCTGATGTAAGAGGTCAGTTGTTCATTGACCATGATGTAATGATAACACTCAAGTGCAAAAGGGCAAACCTGATCCCACGTGAATGTTCTTCCATTTCATCCAAAGGCAGTAGCTTCTGGTCAGTTATGTTCAAGTGAGAGATAATCACCCATTACCTAATATGACCTTAAGTTAAGCAGCAAAACCTCCACTGCAGTATATTACCGCACACGCTATCCTTCGCTGCCTTTGATTCATTCAAACACTTCTGCACTTACTCCATCACATGTGGATTGATGGGCTACTACTCACCTTCTAAGACCTCACTCATTGTTTGTTGTATAGTTGTTTAATTTATCCACCAATTTCTTCCAACAATTTTACAAATTGAAATGATAGATTTTGAGCATCTGTATATGCTCTAGCAGTGCTGTTGATCAATTGCAAATGAATACTGCAAATGAATCTACTTCGACTTGTAAAATTGTTTTATTTATAGCTTGACTGACCGCGTTGTGGCTAGTATGTGTAGCATTTCTGAGTTCTAGCACTCCTACCTTCATATTTAGCTGTGGCTCCTTCCGTCTTCCTACATCTGTCTTGCACTTGTTTCTGGTCAGTTGGTGGAAACTTGGTCTTGCAACACTTGTATCACTTTATCGGTACCAGCTAGAGAATACAATGCTTACTTGTAAATGGCTTTGGGTAAAAGCCTCGACTATAAGATTATGAATGTAATGTAAATGTAAAGTATTATCACTGACAATGCACTACTTTCTCTTATTGCTAAGCAATGTAGCCTGGAAAGTCCGGTCATTTGGACAGACGACATACAACAGGGGTCATCAGTTCCGGTCCTGGAGCCCAGCACAGTTTGGTGATTTCCTTGTTAATCAACCAAAGTATGCTAGACAATCCAAACGCAGGGTATGTTGCCATTTCTCTTTATATAAAAAAAAATTATAATAATAATTTTTTTGAAGAGGCTAGACCTCATTTGGCATGACAGTTCCGTTTCTAAACATTTTAAAGCCATCAACCAATGTCTAATGTTGCCTTTGGTCCTATTTTTCTCTTGCAAAGTCGTAATTGTGAAATGTTCAAGTGCACCGCTAATACTAGCTAGGTAGGTACCCTGATCTATTTTGGTGTCTTCCTAACAATGCCACCTTTTGTAAAATAAAAAAGTGCATAATGCAACCAAGGGTTAGAGTTGTAAGGGAGAAACTATGGCCTTACCAGTGACTATTAAAAGTTAGTTGCCGACCCCTGAAACCATCCTTTTCTCCGCTTTGATGAAAGGGTAAAGATTAGTGACAAGTGGAAAGTCGGCATCAAAATGATTTCCCCTTGTAATTATGAATTGAAGGGACGTTCATGGTCAACTTTTAGGTTGGGAACTTGTATATACCATCATTCAGAGAGCACATGAAGGTAGCGTAAAATGCTTGTTTTTAGTGGTTAGCGTTGAAATGGTGCGACATTAGCAGCCAGATATCACAATAGTTACAATAGCAGCTGCTGTTCAGATTGACTTATCATCTCCAGTGCAATGTAGTGTCACTAAATTGAGTATTCTCAATTAGCCATTGACCCTCATAGCAGCAAAGCTCAACTTAAGCCCACAAAGAAGCTCATGAACAGGAAGCTAAGAGAATCAGAGGAAGGAAGGGGAGCCTGTTTGCACACAGACTAGCTCCATTACACGCTGGGATATGGGCCAGGTTATATATGGTGATGTTGGGGAGATGCTTGGGGGGATTTCTTGTTCTAGTTGCATTGTTCTTTTGTAGTCAAGAGGTGATGCAGGTTATGATTACTGTTTATTATTTTTTTGGGCGTGTGCAGAGGAAACATCAGTGGATATACCATATGTAACACACACGATGCACGCACATCAGATCCAGTATTCTTATTGAAGAGTTACTTCTGGATTGTAAACCCACCACACATCTGTAATGGATATCAACTTATCACAGGTAATACATGAGAAAAGTCTAAAAACTCTCATTGCCATGCTTTATAGAATCTTTTGTAACATTCACGAAGGATTGTTGTAGTGTGACCTGCATTTAAACCAAATCCCCATTAGCAAAGACTAAACGTCTGTTGCTGTGGTGTAACAACTGATCATGTTAAACATTTCTGTTCCCATTAAGTCTGCCAAAGACCAGCAGGGTACAAGCAAGTCAAAGCCAATCGATTATGGAGGCCAAAGTCTGTAATTAGCCATGTTTTATGAATCCTCTGCTCTCTGAGCCAGGTTTTTATTCTGATTGATAGTTTCAGCATTTCTTTATGCTCAGGATTTTTCCCTGTCGTTCTTTTCGTGTTGCTTCTGGCCCGGAGCTGAAGATAATCGCAGCTTTTAACAAACACTGAACAAACGTCACGGCCCATGGCAACAGTGTGCAAAGAGAGAATCTTCACTGTGTTAAGTGTTAAGTTGACACTTTGGGTCATGCCATGGATAAAAAGGGAAACAAATTGTTAAATGCTCAATATTGCACGCCTTCCTTATCTTAACACTTTGATTCTGAGTTGTACAATTGCTACTGTTACTGTAATATCATTCTGCGCTGTACTTTAACTGGAACGGTGCAGCCCTGTTGCGGTCTTCTTGTATTTACTGTCATGACTACTGTACTTGTCATTTTGTTTGTACTTAATGTTATTCATATCTGGTTATGTAAGTGCACTGTCTACATACAGTATGTATAGGCATCTCAGCTAGCTGTTTACATTCAAACATAGAGCTGAACAGTTGTGCGTTAAAGGTTTTGCTCAAAGGCCCAAAAGAAATGCACCGTCTGGTTGCTAGCACAAAACTTTAACTACTCAGCTAGCACTGCCCAAGAGTGACAGGCAGGTTCCACCTATAACTATATATGTATAATGACAATACAGTTGAGCTGAACTGAATTGAAAAGTGTGGAAGCACAAACAATGTTGCAGCACTTTGAAATGTTTGCCGATGTAGGCGAAGAAAAGTGCAATTATCAGTACCATTTCAGCACAAGTTTTTTCTGCTTGACTTTAGCGGATTCATTGCTTGTCGATATGTGACTTGTTGCAAAAAACCATAATGGAAACATTTTTCACACGAATGAGAAGGGGACGAAAACCTTTCTTAGTTTAATTCTATAATAAAGTGACCTTTTGAGATATTTGAAAAAACCTACAGCACATTTAAAGGGCAGTTTCTTGTAGTTTTATGTGATCGATCGCTTTATTCTTACGCCGTCGTCTTCGGATGTTGCTAACTGTGGCGATTAGCTGAGACATAAGAATGATAAAGAACTGGCCAATGTTAATCAGTGGTTTGTAGATTCTGTACGTTCTGTTTTGTCACTTTTATCTGTTGCCAACTGAAAAAGTCAGGAAAACATGGACATAATTTGTAATAAACATGAAATTCTTGATGGAAATAATGATTTTCAATGAACCAAACACATATGACACGGCAGTTTTCTTGAAGAAGTGGTGTCACTACGTACAGTCCATTTGAAGGAATCGAGCTGCCGGCAGCAAAATTCGCAAACATTTTCTGCTCTGAGTATCGGGCGATATCAATACTGATCTGATTCTCACATCTCTGCACGCTTCAGTTGCCAAGTTACGTGAAACATCACAGGCGTAATGGAGGAGAGCCTTAAGACAAATTCCGTCCTGTTTTTACATGCATGACCTGTGTTGTGTCATTCAGCATCACGTATTCACAGCATAAAATACGTCAGTGGACCGGGTTGGAAAATGTGTCAAATCCAATCTGATGTTGATCCAGCGTTTCAGGCCAATATCGGCCCCAATACCAATACTCAGTATTGGATCGGTGCGTCCCTAACTTTTTTCAACGAATTTGCGCTGTTGTTGGAAAGTTAACTAATGTATTGTAATAGCGCTTGTTTTATCTTTCCTAAGACGAATCAACTGTCTCTCTCTCTGTTCCTTTTTCTCTCTTTTTCAATTTCTTGAGTCAGGTACAAATGTAAGACCTGGAAAGCAATAAGCCTATGAATAGCTGCAAAGCCTGGAGCAATCGGTGTTCAGCTCTCTCTCTGTTTTAACTTCCATGTAGCTCTGAAGACGGAAAATCAAAGAGAGGTATTTGGTGACACTATGCTCAAGCTGTGTGCGCGTGTGTGTGTGTGCACGCAGCAATTGCTGGAGGGTTTTAATTTCATGTGCCTTAACACTCTTTACGGGTTTATTAAAGAACTGTTTGTGCATGTTAGAATCTCTGTCTCTACACTGACTCACAATCACACAAATATGCTTACACACACTCACACACACACTCACTCACTCACTCACTGATAGACGCGACTTCTCTCACTAGCCATGACAAGATAAGGAATGCTACACCCAGCCCTCACACCCCCTCCTTCTAACACACACGCCCAACACTGCCCTGCCTTGGCCTGCAGGTATATGAATCACACACACGTGTGCACACACACACACACACACCTGTAGGGTACACATTTGGAACTGACAGGCATTTTCTTCTGTTCAAACAGAGCAAGCCCATACACTGCCGTCGAGGTTATGAGTCAAGAGGGACCGTTCATACACACACACACACCTGTCAATGCCAAAAATGATCCAACCATAATTTCCATAGTTAGAAAGCGAATCTGCTACTGTAGTCTTTTACAGACTGTCATAATTTTTGGCGTAACACTTTCTACCACACGACACACTGCTTTCAAATTGCAGCCATAATGTTACTAATGTTTATTCAATACACAAGCGACAAGACTTTGCACGTAGACACACACACACACACACAAGGTCACAACGTTCTCCCACATATATCAAAACTCTCCCTGTGTCCCTTACTCCCTTTTTCCTACCAACTACCTATCTCTGATAAACGCCACCGTGAATTATGGGTATTCAGTACCAGCTAGAGTACATTGTTTGTCCAACATTATCACACATGCTAGGAGAAATTCATTGTGCAATATTGAGCAACATTTCCCATCTGCCCGAACATCTCCTCAAGCATTTTGTGGTTGTGCAAAAGCCGAAGAAGGCTAAAGTTGGAAATCAAATTTCGATGCAAAATGTTATTTTTAATAAAGTGCTATTTTTCTGTAATAGGTGAGAGAAAGGGCCTCTTGAAGGAAAGAACAGATGCCAAAGTTCAAGACAGTTGAGTCACATCGGGATCTAGAATCCTCTCAACCTCACAAATCAGAGAAAAACCTCATTATAATACTAGGGTTAACGTTAGCATCATGTCTTCAGGTTCAGTCACTCTAGCTTTTTTGTCGAATTCGCATCGTCGACCAATCGCACAACTGCTGTGGCTGCATTGACCCGTAAAGGGGAGTTCTTTTTTATTGTAGCACAGCATGAAAACACAGGAATACTTTCCAACCCAACTGAAAATTAAGCCATAAAAAGGGGAAGCATGGCATTCAGTCAGTCCTCCAGACTGGATTAAATGGTACAATTATTTTTTACTTTTGTGTTTTTTT
Organism: Olivaichthys viedmensis; assembly: GCA_028565825.1. Taxonomy (NCBI): domain Eukaryota; kingdom Metazoa; phylum Chordata; class Actinopteri; order Siluriformes; family Diplomystidae; genus Olivaichthys; species Olivaichthys viedmensis. The sequence goes on along the minus strand of JAOUQW010000019.1, from coordinate 9,489,000 downwards.
ACGGTTCTCGTTTGCCAGGTTAGCTAGCTTGCTAGTAACTTGCTAGACTATTTCGCAAGGAGATGCAAGCTCAGATTTCGAGTGCAACCGGATGTGGATGTTTTTGCTCGTGGTGTCTGGGGAAATGATCTGACAGGAAATCTGTACCAAAGAAAAAAAAAACCTGTATTTTATAAATTGATCAGTCCCCCCCCCCATCCCCGCAGTAACAGTGACCCTCTTATGGTGATTAACCTCTTATGGGTATTATTATGGACATTTTATCTCAGCGCTTGAATATTTCTCAAATATTTCTGTGCTGCAATATTTTGTGCAACTCAAAAAGCTAATATACAGCCTTGAACCAACGGCAGTGTTGTGGGATTTCATAGGTGCAGATATTCTCCACGAAGGTTGCATATATTACCACAAAACAGTGCCCTATGTAGTGGATATATCCCATAGGGTGCGGTTTTGGACATACAGTCACTCCCACGGTCTTTCCCTCACTCTCTTTCTTTCACACTTTCCCTCACTCTCTCTCTCTCTTTCACACTTTCCCTCTCTCTCTTTCACACTTTCCCTCACTCTCTCTCTCTCTCTCTCTTTCCCTCACTCTCTCTCTCTCTTTCACACTTTCCCTCACTCACTCACTCTCTCTCTCTCTCTCTTTCACACTTTCCCTCACTCTCTCTCTTTCACACTTTCCCTCTCTCAGTCTCTCTCTCTTTTTCTCTCACACACTCCTTCTCCACTCATAAAAACAGCAGCTCGGGCCTGGCACTCTTTCTCTCTCTCTCCTTCTCTCTATCCCGATGTCCATCTGGACAGGAACGTTGGCAGCTGAGGAGAATTTCGGGAATGAATCATAACCTGACTCACGCCCAACCACCTCAAATATTCGACCTTATTAAACCGCTGTTATCTACCTACCGTTTCTCCACAGCTAGTCATTAAACAACTGAGACCGACCCTCCACACTGTGGTCTCTGAGGGGAAACGAATAAAAAGGCGCTCTCTGTTTTTCGGCTGCCAGCATGCTAACACGCGCATTTTCTCGTTGGAGCGCACGAGGCGGCGTAAAGGTGCGCGTAAAGGTGCGCGTGCACCTGATCAGGGCGTGGCTTCTTCGGGGTCGGGCACGCACGATCCGCGACTGCACGTTTTCAGCCTTTATATCACCTTAAACAAAAAGTGTTGACGTTTGTATTTTAGTTAAATATCTGTGTGTCGTGACGCACTTATGCGAGAGGGGAAAAAATAAAAAATAAATATATATAGCCTAATGACTAGGTTATATGCACATTAATGAGTACAATGGCGTCTTTACCTGACAAAGTGTGTCATTGAATCGGCACTTAATGATTTGAATGACGGACTATTCATTACAGAAGAGAATTAGAAGTGATTGACAGCCCAAAGAAGTAACCCAAATGACCCAAATCTACCAACAACAACAACAACAACAAATAAATCATGTTTTAGAGCTGACATGCTCCCATCATTTAATCCTAACTTACTGATTTGGAATGATGGGATAGCCACAAGTATAAATAAAATCAAATCAATCAAAAAAGAGTAAAATATCGCGTCTTTACATGGGGGAAAAGCTGTACATTCATTGGCACGCTGGCTCAAATGACTGCGCACGGGTCATTACGAAAGAGAAGTAAACTGAATAAAAAGACGTCGAACCTAAATGACGAGCTAAATCCATGAAAGTGCATGGGTTGGGGTTTTTTTTCTTTTTTTTTTCTTCATTTAATTATTCGGAAAACTTGGACCTAGCTCGAAACCACTTGACATCTGCAGCTGCGTGCAACCTGCCGGGTCACTCGAGGAGAACCAGACACCCACCAGCGCAAACATGACCACCACCACCATGCTTTCATCCCAGAATATAAGCGGATAGACTAGTAAAACATGTGCGCTCACATTCTTTTATCAGCTGGGATGAGTTGTCGATGCAGCGCGAGTGAGAACCCGAACAAACTGTCCGGCTCCCCCGTTTTTCTGATCACGTTCTCCGTGTCCAGGTTGAAGGCGGACATTAACCCGCACGCCATTAACCAGAGGAGAGACCAGGTAAGCGTCCGGTGACGCGCCATGCTGTCTCAGCGTAATGCTCGCGCCTCTTCGCCTTTAGGTCTCTTGCGTCTCGTTCTCCAAAAACCGGCGGCTTCAGATGTTCTGTGAAATCTAGAACGGAGGCGTTTTGTGTCGTGTCGTGGTCTTCCACTCCTCCCTCTGCCTCGCGCCCCCTCCACACGACTCCACCCCGCGCCTGAGCTGCGCAAAGCCACGCCCTTTACCTGTCCGAACCTCCGTTTGCACCTAAAGGTGCCGGCTGTCATTTATTTTATTTTTTATTTTTTTTTATTATTTTTTTTAAATTTCAGTTTTCGTGAATATCTCAGTGCAGTGGCTAAACCTCACTTCAGGTTCTAAATAAAATAACATTAAGAAGATTATTAGTATTATTTTTTTATTTTTTTTCTTCTTCTTTAAAATAATAATATTGTTAGATATACCACTTGTAGGTCCATTTGCACTATTTTTTTGTTGTTCTCTTTTGTATATCTTGTTAATGTTTTCTAGGCAATTACGGTGCTGGGAGAGAGAAGAAAAAAAAATAAGGAGGGTCGTTCTGAACGATGAGGGACCCACCCACCAGTCCAAGACTGATTTTACTCCAGTCATGGATCTCGCATCAAACGTACGTAGCTCTGTCACCGAGCTAATTGGTGCTGTTTTGTGCAGCCGATGTAAACGCTGCAGATAACCAAAGAACTGTGTAGGTAAATAAACTGCTGTTCTGGAGAATATTTCAATTTGGTTTTAGGGTAGCAATTTTCCCCTGGACACAGCTCTGGATGACACTTTGACTAAAGACAATACATAGCCAATGGCAGGAAATGTTTTTACTGGAAACAGGAAGTCCCAGCTGGTAGGTTTTTTTGTTAACGACAGTCCAAATACGACTTACAAGTAAGGCACAATACAACTCAAGCATGTGCTGAGCAGTTAAAGGGTTTTGAGCAGCTCAAGGGTCCAACAGTTGCTCTCTCTAATTCATGTGAATTCACAACCTTCTTTAGAAGAATAGAATGCTATTTTTATTGTCACATATACATATACAAGTACAGTACGGTGAAATTCATTCTTTGCATATCCCAGCATGTTGGTAAGCTGGGGTCAGAGGTGGGCCCCTGGAGCAGGGAGGATTAAGGGCCCTTGCAGTGGCAGCTTGGCAGAACTGAGGCTTGAACCCACAACCTTCTGATCAGTAGCCCACTGCCCTAACCACTGAGCCACCACTACCCGTTTCTGGTCATTAGCAGAGAACCTAAACTGCTAAGGTACCACTGGAAACATAGCCAGTCACCTAGCCAATTTTGCACCAAAAGCATGATTTTCTGCTTTTATTCAATGGAATAAAGCTGTTATTTGAGAATACATGCAAAACAGGCATTACCATCAGGTTGCACATGAGTGTGGATTTTAGATCCTAATTAAACAAATTCTGAATATAAATCAGCACAAAAGTGAAGACACTTCCAGAAGAACAACAGAAAATAAAGATGTAGAGGTACATCAACAAATGTATTTATCTTATGTTTCTTAAAATTTTCCACACACTAAAGCTTATTTTTCTGTAGCTACGTGAAAAACTTGTATATGTATATGTGACAATAAAGGAGCATTCTATTCTATTCTATTCTAAAAAACAGTGCAAGAGTGAAAATGTGAACTCATTTACACTTCTTTGGCATTTAGGAGGTTAAAAGTACTAGCTATTAAGGAAATGCAACATCTTAACCACTGATTAGGAGTAATGACGATGTGCTTACATGTTGTCAACCAATCTATTGTGATGTGTTAAATAGACGTTGCTTATATAAAATGTTTGGTAGCACTTTATTTTACAGTACGGTAAGTACCTTGTATTTAACAAATAAATACATAGTAATTACAAGTGCTGTCTCGTACAAACCTTTTCTGATGGGTATTTAAGTACATAATACCTGTAAAAACACAGTGCAATAATTACTCAGACCCTACTAGGGAAATATGTAGTTCTTCTTGGTGAATACTTTGCAAGTTGGATAGTATTAAGTGCCGAATAACTAATCTGAAAAAATACCAGTTATATGGCCATATCTGGACATCTTCCACATTGATTACCATGAACTTACATATTCAATTTGCAAAGTATGCACCATGTATTTCTCTACTACATTATTACACGATTCAACTCTGAGTATTTATTGCATTGTGGCACCATGTACTGCTGTACGAACCTGGTAGTTTTCACATAAGTTGGGTGGAGAAATACATGGTGCATACTTTGC
>JAOUQW010000019.1:9427482-9452602 GCA_028565825.1 Olivaichthys viedmensis | reverse complement strand
ATAAGTCAGGAAATTAAAAGGGCAAGAAATAACAGATTCTTTTGAGAACAAGACATTTGGGTTTAAACTGAAATTAATTACTCGATTAACTTCCAAATGTACATTCCCTCACACAAAAGAAAATGTAAATAAAGGAAATTAAAGCAAAGTGTTGTGTAGACACAAGGATTTAATTGTACAGAAATACATTTACATTTTATTTATTCAATTTTCAAATGCTTTTATCCTAAGAGGCTTGCGAGACAGAATACAATCCAACCATATCCAGTAGGCCAATGGCTCTCTGTCAGTCCTTATTCAGGATTTGAACAATTTACCAGTCAATAGCACGGAAACCACCGGGCTATAAAGCAGACATGTTGCTTATGCCTGGATAAAGAAAGTAATTCTATTAATTCTAGAAACAATTCTATTACTTTATATTACAGAATAAAAGGAAGAATAAATTCAATGCTTCCAGTTAGCTTGAAAAGTGTTGTATGTGTAACCCTTAAAAGCAGATCACACAGTACACTAGTTAGCCTAATTAGCAATTGCCACTGTCCTTTCTGTTTGTGGCCTGGATTTTGAAAAGGGCAAACATGACAGGTCCATTATGCTTTGTTGTATCTGATTTCTGTTAGATGACGCAAAGGAGAACATGAAATGTCATGCAAATCTTTTTACGTTGTTTTATTTCTACGCATATGACTGGTGCTTTCTTTCATAAATAAAGGTTAATATATGTCTTTAAGAATTTAGCATTTAATTAATGTCTGGGAAACCAAGCTAATTAATCTGCCCAAAATATATTGACATATTTCTTATTTCAAAATATCATATTGTCAGCTTTTATTTCCCAGAGTGGAAGTGTACCAGTGTATAGAAATGCAGGCATCATGTTTAATGTATTACAAATCCATAACAACCCAGCTCAATTTGGCATAATACATGGATTAATGTTATGAACCATATCCATTAAAATGCATTGATTGCCTTGCCATTTGAGATGCATATCGTGCTTATATTACCATATTATGCATTAATCAACTAGACTCTCACTGAGACATGGTTGAAAGGAGAGAAAGGAGGCCTGATATGACTGCAGAAACACTCTGCATCCTTTAACTATTCCTCTTCAAGGACTTTCCTGAAAATATTTAATATGAGAATACACATATCTAAAACTACCTCCAGCCATATCTTCCTCAAGACCTCTGCTTTAATCATTACCTTTTCTTGGGCTGCAACTCAGACATTACCTTCCTTTTGGATCACAGAGAGGGTCATCAGAGTTTCTCTCGTATCGGATTCCTTCTCTAAAACAAAGTGCAGCCAGATGAGTGATGTTCATGAGATTATGAGCAGGCTGATATGGAAACTCTCCACTGATTAGATGCCCTTCAGCCCATTCAGACTATAAAAATAATTATTTTACTATTGTCAGCACCTCAGCCTTTCTATTGTAGTGAAATTCCACTTAAAGAACAATATCCCAATGCCCTGATCTTGTATAGGGAAGGTTATAAAATTAAAATTCTAAATTCAGCAGTGAATAAAGAGCTTCATCAAATGAAAATGCTTAAGTAGAGCCATTTTGGAGGGGGGAAAAAAGACATGACTCTTGTCATTATTTATGTACAATTTGTGGTTGCAGGGACATTCAGACTTTTACAAATAATACCTCCATGAAAGGATTTATGCCCGATTCAGAATGCTATTGATAGCCTTAGACAGCGCTGTGTACAAACAGAGCTCAGTGAGAAAGAAGGCAGAGGACTGGTGACTGGACAATTTGATGTCTAAGTATAGGACCCCTGTCTCTTCACATACTTCATGCTCGCAGTCAGACGGTAACGGCCAATGTGAGAATTGACTCATTCGGCAGATGTCCGCGATTTTTTTCTGGTGTTGAAAAGAATGTGTGCTGTCTTCATTTTTCGCCCCCTTTTGAAGCTCTGCTAAATGACTCATAGTTCCTCTTGTGCAATAGCTACAGGCGTAAATCAGCCCAGGCGGCATTAAGTAGAATGTGAACAAGATTAAATGGCTTTGGCAACTGCCGTGTCATACATCTTCATAGAATTGGTCCTTGGTCGTTTGCTTGGTACAGACACTTCAGTCCACTGGTGCTTTTGCTTTCAGGCTTTAAAAGCCTACAGCTAGCTTGTTTTCTTAAGAGTAGGTCTTGTAGTGGACAATCAAATATAGAGACTGTGGCCCCACTTAGCAGAATTTGTCACAATGTAGTGGCGGGACAGAGGACACAAGTGCAAGGCCGTTTCTACAATGAACATTTATTTGGTACATACATCAAACTACACGAACACACATAACATCAAACAATCAGGCACAAACTGGACGGAAACAAGAGGGCTTTTTAAACACTACTAATCACGAACAAACGACATGCAACGTTTTGACACTCAAGCTATCAAAACTAAAATCTACATTTACAGCTCCACAAGGGCTACACTTCAAGATACACTATCAAAATTAAATAAAAATTTATACAGTGGATTTTTGAACAATGGCCAAACACAAATAGAACCTTATTATTCTGTAAGCTCAAATTCTGTTTGGTTTTATATGGTTCTATCTGGCTGTTTGTCATTAAGCAATTCTTAAATCTCAATAAATAACTAATAAATGGTATAACTCAGCAGAGAAAGACTCAGGTGTTTAAGAGCACTTTATTATCATATATGCTTTTCAATACATATTTTTTAATGGATTATCTAAGATCTAAAATGCAAGATATTTCACTTTCAAAATATGTTCCTAAATAAGATATTTTACCGAAAAATGTCATTTTAAAACATAATATTAATATACATTAAAACATACAATACATGTTTCTGTAAAACCACACACACACACACACCTTCCAAACTCTCATAAAGTTTGCTAGCTGACCTTCAGTCCTGGTTACACTAATTAATTAAGTTTATTAATCACATTTTCTAATGTAGCTAACTAGTGTTGGTAAATATTTAATTTAATATTTAAAATAAAGCTATGACTGTTAGCCCTGGCACTCAATATAACCTTACTTACACCTATCAACTTTACACATTGGCTTATACAAATTCTCAACATCAGACCATGTTCACTATACTCACTATAGTCACAAAATAACATAAACATGTCTTTTTTTCCACATGGAATATGATAAAGCAAATGCCAAAACATTAACTTTTATATACCACTTTCTCCAACATTAGTATTCATGCTTTCTTTCATAGTGCATTCATTTCAGACCCTTCAAAAAGTTCTTGCTGTTTTTCTGGGGCTGCAGTGAAGATGAACGTCATTCGTCATTGTGAAATTTTTAACACAGACCTTGGAAAGGTCACAGCATTGTTTGAGATTAGTAGAGAGAGAAAGGTCACTAAGATCCCACTTTTCCTCTAGATAAGAGAGGGCATAATACTATATCTTTTTTTTATTAATGTGGGTAATAACACGGAATGCCTCGCTTTTGTTCTGCTTTCAGCGATAGGGAAGCAGCTCTTTTGTGTGAGCTGGATGCGGTGATTGTCTGAATAAAGTAGCTTTAATCAGAAACAAATGAGTTTTTGCCACAACTCTTGGAGATATATTTAGTGACAGGGGTTAATGTGATGCATGTGCGTCGATGAAAGGCAGAAGTATGTGATTAATGATGTACAAACCCAATCTTACACATAATGTGTGTAACACAAAAGAGTAATTTTGTGTGAATTAAGTCAAAAGAGATGCTACGATCACTAACCCTTCCCCACGAGTTATATTGGTTTGCGTGAATGCCTTCAAATTTGCAATCCTGAGACCATGTTGGATCTACTGAACATGATCTCGGTTACCTATTGCATTTACCTTCCAAACCTCTCTTAAGGATGACTAAGAAACGGGTTCTTAAGAACCTGGTCTCATAAGTAATTTGTATGAAATGAGACAAAAAGTGAAACATGCACAACATTGCAAGAATTCTTAGACAGTAATGCCAATGGTAGATAGACTAATACTTAGGAATATTTAATGTTAGACTGAAACAAAATAACTTTGAAGTTTACCACAACCTTATATACAGTTCATAACTGTTCATTACTTGATACTGTATGTGTTGTAATATGAATTTGCATTTGGGAGATCGTACTGGTATCAAATGTGCAAGACTTTTGAACTCAAAGACTATGTAATAGAGTGAAGTGTGGACAAGTAGTGTTCTCATTAAAACAATATGAAAATGATTAATCAAATCGTATAAAGATAGGTCAACAGATGATCTTTTTTTGACCTTTGAGGTTTGTTGTCTTTCAGCAAATCCTATTAGAGTTTTTCAGTTGTAGACCAGCCACCCATGACATTGCTTCCTTTCATTGGTTTCTTGGGGCTCCTGACAAAAATCATTGCACGCTAACAAATAGCACAGTGGTCAGCAGTTCTTTAGGAATATTCCAAATGGAGAACGGTGTCTCAAAAATGCAAATAAACACACCATGCCATGTCCCACCAGTCCATCAGCCTTTAGCTGCATGACTGGGTTTAGCGTTCGGCTAAGCAAGAGAGACTGATGAAGTGGCCCGATATTGATGTATGGACTTCTCCATCGCTCTGGGGTACTCTGTCAGCAGCATCACTCCCCCACCCCACTTCGAGTCGATTCACTTTACCTGCTCACTGCTGAACATGCTCTTTCACCCTGCATAATTAAAGGCTCACAGTTCAATACACCGTTTACCGTTTGTAAATTCACCAGGTTGCCTCGGGAACTCCCACAGTGGTTTATCCGATCAAGCGTGGCATTGCTGTTTGTCCGGGCCGGTTTACTTCATATAGCCTTGCTGAAAATGCAAAATAACAACATCAATACATTGTCATATAACTCTCCTGCTGCACCTTGATCCACCTTGTCCATGTAATTTTTCACCTGTGTCTAATTTGTTCCTATCTGTGGCTTTGTTACATACATAGTCACAAATAAAAAATTGGGAAGCTTAATCTCCGGAAACTGGGGTTCAGCATGTTTAGGGGACAGAGATAGAGACAGAGTTATGAGGCAGTCCAGAGTTTGTTGATGGATGTTTCGGCTTATCCAGGAAGCGTCTGGTAGCCTTGGCTGGATCCATCAGTTGGCATGTGGGATGTGGCAGCCCAGGCAGAGCTGATGAAATGTGTGTCTGGGAGCCAGTCCACCAAGTGCCAACTTGAATGCATTGAAGAAATGCCAACATGCCAGTGGAGCCCCCGATCTACCTTGCACCTCAGCAGCAACAATGACGGCTCGACGGAATGCATAATAATGTGTCAGAATTTGAAAAATGGTACTCATGCAGTTTTAATGAACTTTTATAGTTTTTCCTCATTGCACATTGTGCTTCTTTTAAAAAGCTAAAACTCAACGGCTTTGAATATTCACTACAAAGAAATCACATTTGTTTAAAACGAAAACCTGCACAATTTAAGTTAAAATAATGAGATTACAACTAGTCAGTGAAGTTATATGAAAATGGCAAGATGATGCAAAGGAGAGCAAGCTTGTGGCAATAACACAACAGTATCTTGTGCTGCTAAGCGTGTTATGGACAGGATGCATTGGTGAATAATGGCTGTCCTGCTTCAGACTACAAGCCAGAAACACTCTGAGGCAGTTAGGTTGTGTCAGCATTCCTACACAAAGTGCTCCTTAATGACCCTGCTATATTACTCCAAAAAGCCACCAACAAATGAGTGCCAAAATACTACCAGCCACTTGGCACCATAAAACTCTGTTTTGTTCCAAATGAAAAGTTCCTAAATGAGAATTAGATTTTTTGTTTCACAAGACAATTTGGCATTAACTCTATATTACTATTAGATAAGGCACACACATAGTCTTCTGAACACCCTAAAATTCTATAAATCTATGATTTGCATGTAAACCCCAGTCACGAATAGTTATACATGTGTTTTTAGCCATTTCTTTATAATGACGTGCTCTCCCAGGATTTCCAGATTGTGTCTTTGCAAGCCTTTAACTATATTCAGCATAAAGGTTACAAGACAGTAATACACTGATATCTTTGAGAACAAACAGAGACTATGTTTGGTTACAAAATCATTCTCCAATTTCTTAAAAATCTGTGAGAATGAGATTACATTGAGACATTGCAAATTAAATACATTAAAGTGTGTTGAATATACTGTATCTTAATGTCTGATTTGATGCAATATGATATTGTCAGTTTTCATGAAACAGGTCAGCAAGGGTTCCATTAGTACATATTTATACCACCAAAGGGAACAGGTGTAGACACACACTATCAGAGTGCGAAACAATCTGTGTGCATTAGCAGAGCCATGGCCTCATTAGCATGTGGAGAGAAAAAAAATGCACATCTCGTTGCCTTCAACGGTGGAGAGCAGGGAAAATGGCCTGGGCTGAACTTCTGCAGCCAAAATGAGGTCAAAAACCACTCGTGTGCATTTTTTGAAACATCTGCATACAACCTATTCCTTTTATATATATATATGCTGAAAATTTTTAGATGTAGTGAGCATAGCTTTTTGCCGTATAATGTGTTAATTATTTTTAGCTTAAAGCTTACATAAATTGGCAGCAGAAAGGAGGAGTTTAATGTAGGCAGGCTTGAAAGCGTGCTTCCTGTATACAAAAAAAGGGATAGATGTCACTGTCCTTTAAAGATTATAGGGACTGCAAGTTGGAGCCAGTCTGTAGAGATTGCAAACCCTTCAAATAAATCATAACTGAAAAGCAGAGAGCCTTTTCTTTGCTGTTAAAGGGATCTCTTTTCAGATTAACCCTGATGTTCTGTTAGGGTCAAAATGACCAATTTTAAATGTTTACTAAAAGAGTAAAAATATTAAAAAAAGGAAACTCTATCTGCTTGGATTCATATCAAAATCATTTAAAAAAAATCAGATTCACATTACATTGACATATTACATTAAAAGTGGGAAAAAAGTTATGTTCTTTGTAAATATTACATCTATTATTCAAACTCTTACATTATATACTCTTAATATATATTCAATCTAGTCTGTCCAAACTTTAGACTGGTAGTGTATATGCAGTATATATATATTTATATACTACCAGTCAAACGTTTGGACACACTAGATTGAATATATATTTTGCATTGTCTTAAAGGCATTTTGATAAAGACTTATGGTTGAAAATTGTTTCTAAGAGAAGCAGCCAACAAGTCACTCTGCCTATTTGAGAAGTTTAAGAAAAGCCTCCTGGGTGAAGCTCCCTCATGCAGCTGGTTGAAAAGATGCCAAGAGTGTGCAAAGCTTCATCAGGAATATTATTAAGAATTTAAAATATGAAATAGTTTTGAGTTGTTTAACACATTTCTTGTTCACTGCACAATTCCATGTGTGTTATTTCATAGTGTTAATGTCTTCATTATTATTTATTAAATAGTAGAAAATAGTAAAAATTAAGAAAACCCTTTTTTGAGCACTGTGCAAACGTCTTGGGCACATGTAAAGAAATTCTGTATGGTGAAAATGCTTTTAAAAATAATGAAATTAAAAGTTCCTGAATATAAAAAATACTATAAAGAGCAGTAAACAGTATAAAACTAAAAATACATTTTTGGTGTGAGCAACCTTTGCCTTTAAAACTGCATCAATTCTCTTAGGCACACTGTCGTGCAGCTTTATAAGGAATTCGACTGGTAGGTTGTTTCAAGAATCTTGGAGAACTTGTCACAGTTCTTCTACAGACTTTGGCTCTCACTTGGTTCTGTCAATGCAGGTAAAATCCCAGACAGCCTTGATTATGTTTTTATCTAAAAAGTGCTCTATTACTTCATATGTTAATATAATATTTACATTTATTTATATTTAATAGCCCAGTGGTTGAGATGAAGATAAGATGCATTGGGTATTTTTACATTTTACAATTGTATTGCTAGAAAATCAAAAGAGTTGGCCTGAGTCAACGGGGACACCCATTGCTTAGCCGGCATGTTACTTAGCAAAATCGACGTTGTGTTTTGTTGTGTTGTGTTTTAACTGATCAACAAGCTGAGAAGCAAACATAAGTAAAGGGGAAAAAACATAGGAACATCTATTCTAGCGAGTAAATCATTAGAGTTTTCCTGTCAACATGGGGACACGTGGTCTCTGTGAAAAGAGCAAAACAAATTTCGCACACATGCATGCTTGGGTTTGTTTTGGTTCAAGGAGACTCTCGAGGATCTGCAGAGGTCATAGATTGGTTCAGGAGTGGTGTTGACATGGCAGTGTTGCCCTGAGGATTATGCTAGCCCTCCCCTGGCACTCAAACACTACAGCTGTTTCCTTTTACCAATCTCAAACTTGGATTTCAAATATATATTTACTGAATATCAACATATATAAAATAAATAAAATATAGGCTCTGTAATAGTGTCCATTTAAAATATTTACATATATGTCAAATTATTTGTAAATATATTTCAAATTATATCAAGATACATTTTGAGGAATATATCGTTGCTGTCCAATGAAAAACATGTATCTCCAAACTTCAAATTTTTCAGGAACACTGAAAAAACACTTTTTCATATCATTAATCACACACAATAAATCCGACATTCACAGTGTGATTTGTTAGCTTTTCATTGGTTATTTAGATGTTAACTGCTGTGGGGTAGATCGAGGTTTTTGTCCACATTCCATATATGATAAAAAGTAAAAAACGCAAAAGGTGGAGATACATGTTTTTCATTGGACAGCGACGCTATATTAAAAATAAGCATGTTGTTATCTAGGACTCCTTGAATCCTCTCAATTAGTATTTCATGTTTAATATTTGACTTTACTGTTTGATTTTATCAGTAAACGCCATCACTAGAGATTGTGAGACTGACTGCAGGAATTTCATCTTGCGTTATGTCAGGCATTTGGCTTGTTGAAGTACCGTGAACTTGGAGCCGCCATGGACTGAACTATTTTGACAAGGAAATACACATGAAAAGCACAACCCCCAGAAAAGCTTTCCTCAGACAGAGACAGAAAGGAAGGGAGGACCGGCAAACTCTCCTCAATTACTGGACCGTCAAACTACTCTAATCATAGATTACACTGCTTGAAAAGATTTAAAGCCACAACAAGTATAAACTGCTGTGCTGTTGAAGTGCCTAAACGTGATTCCTGATGAAATACTAAATTAAATCATTGAAATGCTTAATTTTATGTAAAGGACTTAACTTAGTATTGGATGCTGTTTTGTAAGTCACTCTGGATAAGAGTGTCTGCTAAATGACTACATGTAAATGTTTTTGGTAATTTATTTGTATTTTCAGTGACACTGTTAAAAATACTTCCTAAATTATGAAGGTGATTGGATAATTCTTGGTTAACCCTTTGAGATCTAAGCTTCATATATAATACACTGGAGTAAGTCGCTTGTTTTCTTCAGGGTTCAAATACTATTCAGACTGAGCATCCAGAAATACATATAAACAATTATTGATAAATATAAATATTGAATGATATGTAAAAAATATATATTGCGATAAGATTTTTGGCCATATCGCCCAGGCCTACTCGAATGGTTACAGTTATTTAAGTTTAAAGAAAACTTGAAAAAGTGAAAGTTTCAGTGACTACATGTTTGGCCTCTTCCTGAGTTATGTGAATTATCTGCATCTGCATCTGCATGTTTATATCTCTACCTGTGCATGTCTGTGCATGTGTGTGTGTTTGTGTTCTAAGTAATGTCCACTAGATGGCCCTGTTAAAGCCGGAGATACTGACCCTGTTCAATCAGGAGAGATAAAGCCACATGGAAGGAGTCAGTCAAGCTGACAGCCTCTCCCACGCACACATCTTCCCCATCCCACTCTGTTCATTATAGATAACACTCCATGCACACACATACAACATATCGACTGCAGTCAGATTTGTCAATATTTGCCAGTCTACTTGCCCCGACTTAGTGGTGTTAGTACATTATGGAGTGAAGAAAGGATCTATTAGTTAAGCGTTACACTGAGACACGGCTGCTAGTTCCACCCACCTTTGTTATTGTAAACATCAAGGTAGTTTGGTGCGGAAAAGATGGTGATTAGTGAGGGGAAACCAGTGGTCTGACTCTTCCTGTACATCCGGTATCTGTGACAAAACATCCACACCAACACACATATACAGATAGAGAGACAGGGAGAGAGAGGGGCTGGTCTTCAAATGGATATCACCATCGATTAAAGAAATGAGAGTGTGTTTGTGTGACTGTGTCTGAACACGTACCCTGCATCTTGTGCTTCGTGTGCTCGGATGACTGATAACAAGTTATTATTCTGTAGGAACTCGCACACTGCTGGATAACTGTAAGACAGGCAGACAGAGAGAGAGAGAGAGAGAGAGAGAGAGAGAGAGAGAGAGAGAGACGAGAACTCATTTTTCCTCATTTCCATCATCAGTCAACCAAAACACTAATAAACACAATATCATCAGCCCGCAGCCAGCAGAGGCACTGTGGTGCCTTAGACGTGTTCCCAGTAGGGGTAAGCCCCTTGCAAGCTATAGGCCCCTCCCACAGACATCAGCATTATGCAGAAACTATGTAGCTGGGAATTGGTATGACATAGGAATAAGCAATTGACTATGTGCACATACACACCAAAATAGGCTTGTCGCAAGTAATGAATACAAACAGTGATCTATTAACATGACAGCATATAAAATGGAATCCTACTGACCTTTAAAAATTAATAACAGTAGCAAACAAATGCATCCTGATACAGATGTACTAATCATATATGAGAATTTAATTAGATCATGTTACCATGTGGGCTGCAGGAGTGTCCTGTAGGCCACTGTTGGTGCATGATCAACAACGCACTGTATGAAAATACATTTCAAGCAACGGCAACGATTCAGTAAAATAGGATTTAAAGATGTATCCATTTGATGCGGTGCAATATGATGTGATACAGTGGGGTTCAGATTTAATCAGATCAACACAATCTGACTTGGCATTCATTACAGCACAAGATCATGGTTGCAGCGTGTAATCCAAAATCTTTTCAGACATCTTTTCAGAGACTTGTAGAATCTATGCCAAGGCGCATTGAAGCTGTTCTGGCGGCTCGTGGTGGCCCGACACCTTACTAACACACTTTATGTGGGGTTTTTCTTTAATTTATCACTCGTCTGTATATGGAGAGATGTCTGGTCATATCCTAGTGCATGCATTATGCTAATGGTACGTTCACATGGAATTTGGGAATTTGTGTTTTCATGGTACGCTTTCTGTTCAAGTGGTTAATGTCCTCAGAACTCTGTTGCCAGGCAACTGGGAAATACAGACACCAAGCATAAGCTAGGTAATGACTGAGGCTAACGATTTCGCTAGCTAGCACCACACGTAGCCATAAAGTCTTTCATTCGGACAATGTAAAGGAATTAAGACGGTGAAAACAAAACAAAACTGTTGGGAATATCAACATTTCTCTCAGATGTGTTGGTAAAATTCGAAGAAAAGACTCATTACGGTTAAAATTACACTCTAATTACACTTAGCATCGACAGCAAACCAAACTTCTACGGTTTGTGCCATATTGAAACATCGTGTCCCAACTCGTTCAATCGGAGCTATCAAATCTTGACTTCTAAAGTCGTGAATACCACAAGGGGCTGTTCATGTGAAATCTTCTCGTGAACACGGTGAACACGACCCCATTTGAATGCGGCATATGACACAAGCACAGAGGCAACACGCGAATAATTACACACATGCTGACAGTTATATTACAGCTTATGCTTGAAATAGTCATCAGATACACACACAGGCGCACACACTCGTACAGTACACCCTGTAAAACACTCAGATACTGCTGCTATAAGTTTAATGAAATGCGCTAGGTGTTGTGTGGAATGTTTTTGGGTAAAATAGCGAGTTTTTACCGAAGCGCTCCACGTAATAAACCGCAGGGCTCACCGTGAAGAGCGCACATAATTTCGCCCTGTCAAGAGCTAATGGGGCGCACAGTTTGATCTAATGGAGAAGAGCTCATCCTGCGGCTCACATTTAGCCTACAGCTAGCTTTTCTTCTGCGTGTGCGGGTGAGAGAGACACAGTGGCATGAAGAGATGCAGGTTCCTTTCTCTTTCTCTCTCTTTTCTCTCACTCTGCTCTGAGCTACAGCATCTGCTAATGAGTGGCAACCCCATCGTGATACTACTCCTATCCTCCACAAATCACTGTTTCCTCTGCCTCTCTCTTTCTCCCTCTTCTCTCTCTCTCTCTCTCTCTCTCACTCTTGCTCCAATTTTGGCAAGAGGAGTGGGTCGTCATGGCAACACCACACTGCCAAGCCCCTGGGGATTGTGGGATAGATCGCAGAGCTGTATTGCCGCTGCTGCTGGCCGCAGTGTGGGCCCCACTCTCGTTCCCTCCCTCCCTGGCTCGCTCTTTCTTCTCTCTCTGCTTCCTTTCTTTTCTTTTCTTTTCTAGCTATCCCTCTCTCCCTCACATTCCGTTCTCTTGCTGACTAAAGCATTATTCAGGTGGGTGGTGGTGGTGAGAGACACACCCGTCTTCCTTCATTTCAGCACAAAGGCGCGTTTCCACAAACTCATATCTGCATAACGCACACCTTTACAGAAATAAACACCACACAGATCAATAAAATGATCAAATATAAATAACATGCAGCTGATGTAAGATGCCACGCTGAGTCCTGTGAAACACCGCAATACATAGCTCTACATAATACATAGAGAGTTGAAAAAATTCAGAAACTGAAAGTGTTCCAAGCTACCAAAAGGCTGAAAGGCACATATTAGAGACCTATATAACCAACAGAGGCGCATATTCCTCGGAAGTAAGTATCTCTAATAGTATCTCTAAAAGTGTCTCTTTTCCCATAGCATTTATTTTCACTGATTTTCTTTAAGATACACATTAAGATACAGAATCAAAGGTGGGTTCTTTTTGTTTTATGCAGAGAAAAACGTCTGATTTTTCTTTGAGGAACATTCCAGTTTTTTTAACCTAATCTTTATCCACTGCATCTGTAGCATATAAGCGATTACCATGGACAAGAATTCCAACACATTTCCCTATACTGTGAAAAAACGAAAAGTTGATGGAACAGTTGTTGACTAGCCCAACAACTGCCCTTAGACTTCCATTATAAGTGAGTTCTGGTTTTTCTGTTCTTTTCTCAGTACAGGGAAACATGTCGAAATTCTTGTTCGTGGTAATCATCCACAGAGGCAAAATATAGAGATTAGGTTTGGAATGTCCCTTCAATATAAATCACCTTTTTTGTTTGGAATACTAAATTAAGATTTTTAACCCTTGCAAAAAAAATTGTACTATTGTACTATCTGAGTCCATAATAAAGTCTACTGTGACTTGTAGTTTCTTGTACGTTCGTAAATTCAGTCCATCTACAACAGGAAGATTTTATTCTCCAATATGACTGAGTTGCCTTACTTTCTCAACTGAACTTTGTCAAATAAATAGTCTAATCTAGCAAGCTAACATTTTGGGAATATGTTTACATTTCATCCATAGACATACATTCATTTTCCTTTGTGGAGCGGCAGAACAAGTACGGTGACCAGGCGTCACATCTTTCTATTTAGAATGATGTCATCAACTCTCTAGGTTTCTAATATGTATATCTATGGTACATGTGGACATTCGGAGCATTGACTGTGCACACCCTCAGAAATTGAAGAATCCGCAAGACAAACATGAATGGTTTTGTTATTCCAAGATGTGATGCGACGTCAGCAGCAGACTAAACAAACCATGACAACGAACATGGAAATGGCGGAATGTTTTGAAAAGCTTTTCTTTGGTTATCCGCTTTTGTATGCCGTCTCCATGTCTCTGCATAGAGACAAATAGACCAATGCGTCCCAGAATAGTTGGTGTGAAATCAATAACATTTTACAGGTTGACATAGAAACGTGCCGGCCAGATGTTGCCGCCCTGATCTACTTACTAGTGTATATAGCGTTTAATCCTCCTGATACCAAAAAGGTACGGAATGAGTATGTGAAGAATGCACATACGTATGCATTGTCAAGATAAAGTAGCTATTACTCTGTCTTTACAGGTCACCCATCTCACCCTGCATAGGACTGACATTAACATCAGCATTGTGTAAACTGTTTAACTTATGAATCATAAGTCTGCACTTTAAAGGGTGAACAAGTGGAACAAATGACATAGGGGTAGGCGATATGATAATATGATATCAATACCGCCATAAATAACAATATTCACAATACTCTTTTTTGAGAGTATCGCGGGTATCATCTGTACTTATATTGTACTTCTCTTGGCCAACTCCAGTGTTACTCAGAGGAGCAAGTAGCTGATAGTTAATGTGCTTTAAATTTTTCCTCCTGTTCCTCATTAGACTTTTTGTAAATGTTACATTTAAACTTTGTTAGCAAAACTAAATATCGTGATACATATTGTATATCGTGAAAATGTATTTAAGTATCGTAATATGATCTTTTTGTCATACCTCCCACCCCTATAATGAAATTTAATCCAAATGAAACTGGGTTTAGTTCATAAGAAGGAGATGGGATCAATTTTCAGTAACCTCATTGGGTGTCTTTTGAAGACTGAGGCATGAAGCTTGATGAAACAGTATAAAACAAGGCACCAGGAAAGTCAAAGAACAACACAGAATATCTAATACATGACTATTGAGAGCGTTATGCAAAATTTCCAAAGATAAAATAATAGTGCACTTATAAACTATCACATGAACAGCTTCTTTCCCTTGGCATTAACTCTTATACATGAGCATCCTTCCCACATCCCTCTTCTGAGACCAGTCAAAGTGGGAAATAACCAAACACACAACTGATACTACACATCACAATACTAATGAGCCTATAATTTTATATTGCCACACACAAACATGAGCAGTAGCACTACACTATGCGTTTGTATCGCACAAAACCATGGAAGGTGAAAATTGTGTTACTTTCTTATGAAAAGAAAATCCCAAGGAGGGAATATCAGAATTTTATCATAAACTTTGCTGAATATGATTTTTAAATTGCTGATATTTGGCTTAATTTTACATTTCTTACACTAACTGGGATCAACATAAAAATCTGCCATCGTCTTTACAAGTGCAGTCTGTAGACCACCAGGGGGTTGTGACGTATAGCCAGGAAGTCCAGAATTTTAATAATTCATTTATTTATTTTTTATGATGTTACAGTGGTAGAGATCACTATCAACTATCAAAGTCGTTATAGTTAATATTTAGTGGTTATAAGCCTAAATGGCTAGTCACTTGAATTTAATTGGTTTAATCAAAAGCTTAACAACTTAAACAAGTATACATAATGTCAACTTGAATCTAACTGCAATTTTAATCAAATTAGCAAAAGTGCTGTCCATATGATACAAAATGTATGTATGTATAACTAGTTTGGGTTCTGTGGGTGAAATGTTTAGGAATAAAAAGCTCTAATGGCTGCAATAAATAAATATAATGGTACGTATTTGCCTAATGTGTCTAATATTTGAAAAGTTAAATTAGATTAATAAAATAAATTTATGCTTATTGCATGAATAAATCATAATCATAAGGGCGTCTGTGGAAATGTTTTTATACTGGAAGGGGTCCACGGACAACCCCTGCCCTAATAAACATAACTGCAGCTGTAGACTCATGCTGACTCTTCATTAGGAAGGAACAAAAACTGCCACTGTGACTCTTACAAGATTAATGGAAATACACATAGCATAGTGTGTGCTTTAGTAGCAGACATGGTTAAGCATGAGGAGCATCATTACTGAGGCGTGAAGAGTGAGCACAACTCTTATGCACATGGGCAAACATTTATGCAGCCACCCACCCACACAGACACACACACACATGCTCACACTCACACCCACACACACACACACACACACACACACACATACACACTGCAGACTGGTCACTCCCTGGAGCAGGGAAGAGGAGGTAATGAAAGCAATGATTGTTTTGAGAGAGAATATTAGTCCAAATGGCCTTAAGACAGGCTTTGGCTCTGCATAGAAACATAATGATGAATCAAGCACTGCTATTGATTGGCCCAAATCTGCTGCAGTTTTCTCCTGGCTCACTGCTGTACAGACTCCTTTAGCGTGTCTCACCCACATCCTAAACATGGGGACAGAGCAATGGTTAAAAAAATGTGTGATGTGTATTTGTGTGTGTACACGTATGCTTGTGTATGTGTCTATATATGCAGCACTTGAGGTGAGGGTTGTCTGTTTCCCATTACCATGACCAGCCATCCTTCGACTGTGTAATAATGATCACCTAGCACAGAGCTAGAGAGAGAGAGAGAGAGAGATAGCTCCCCACCCTCAGGTAGTACAGTGTGGGAGGCCAGTCATCTATCATTACAGAGCAAGGAGCGTAGCCTGAAGTCTTAAACACACATACACACACATACATGCACACGTCCAAGGGGTCGTCATGTATGAAATTGCATACTGGATATGTGTAGAGTGTGTGGTAGGACTACAGATGTTTAACGAGTGCGCATTGGACAGGGCATAAGGATTTTTCCTTAAAACAGACATATGTATAAAACATGAATGTGGGCACACTCACACCCACATAGAGGCTCTAATGTGTCATACAGGGGGGTAATGCAGTGTGTGATGCGATCTCCTGCAGTGTGTGTGAGAGAGTGTGTGGGTATGTGGGTGTGCATATAAAGATGTAAGAGCTGTCAAAATTCCTTAAAAAAAAATTGCATTCAAATTGTAATCATGTAAAATATGTAGTAAACGAATGCGAATATTACTGAGCCTATAATTTTATACTACCACAGACAGAGTGCAACAGTTGTGCTACACTCGTTCGTATCTCATAAAAGCAAAAATTCACAAGGAGGAAATATCATTTTGTCATAAATTTTACTGTTGGTAAATAAATAAAAACAAGTCTGAAACATTATTTTTATTGCTGATATTTATCTACATTGGACTTTTTTTTACGCTACTTGGGATCAATGTAAGATCCGCCATCTTCAACACATCTTTACAAAGGAAAATGTTTATTTATTTATTATTTAAGCCTCTCCAACACCCAGTAAATAGGAATCCCAAATGGCTTCCTATTCACTATATTTGCCTAATACATAAGGTATAACAGAATGGTGCTGTAGTACCTACGTAGTGCACTCTCTGCCTGATACAATGCCATTTGAGATTCAGCCATAGACAAAGCGTGAGTGCAAACATGTGAAAATAAAGTATGAGCCCTTTTCCTACATCAAGCGACATTAAGTCACTTGGCCAAAAAGTTTAAGAATTGTGTATTTTGATAGACTTACGTGAGTTAAACTAAAAGTGGAACATCTTCAAATAGTATTTAAATAGTTAAATTTGTCCTGATAGCCATAAGTGATACATTACTAAAACTGCCCCCATGATGACCATGTTTAAAGAATTCTCAAAGCCCTTGAACTAACTGCATACACACACAAGGTTTTGACTCTAAAAATGAATAAAGGCGTGATAGTCCCTTTCCTCCAATACACACACACACACACACACACACACAGGAATACACACAAACACTCACAGATAAACACATACATGCCCTCCATTGTTCCATCAAATTTTCAGCGGCGTGTGTGAAATATTAACGCCCTGGTGGTAAATGTGGGAACAACGGAGAGAGCTGAGCACGCCATCAGCTTGCAGAACCTGGACAGACTGAGTGGCTGATCTGTCTTCTTTCTCACTCTCACCCTTCCCGCGTGCTCTCACACACTTACATACTCACACAAACACACACACACACACACAAATTAGGTCACAGCAACCCCTTTTACAAATTTATGTAATCCTTATCTACAAACGGACAATCACAAAAGCAGAAAGTTTTCAACTGAAAGTGTTTACAAAAGTATGTTTTATTAGCTAAAAGAAGAAAGGTGTTGTTGTGCAGTAATTGTGCTGCAGGGTTCTACCTGTAGAAGTAGGAGCAGCCTCTGACTGTGTTGTGGCTGAAGTACTCCTGGCTCTTCTCGTTGCCAAAGTCCTCCAGGGGGTCCGACCACAGGAGATCACACATGGGCCCGAATGCTGGGGGCTCCTTAAACCGATCCAACTAGGCCACACAGAGACATCGTAAAGAACACACACTGACTATACCTACACACACACACACACACACACACACACACACACATACAGTCCCCCCAGATTGTAGAGCTGAAAATAAAAGTGGAACTGAAGCAGCACCTTCTTTATGTCATCTAAGGTGTGTACTTCTGGGGACAGGC
The DNA here is from genome assembly GCA_028565825.1 of Olivaichthys viedmensis. NCBI lineage: Eukaryota > Metazoa > Chordata > Actinopteri > Siluriformes > Diplomystidae > Olivaichthys > Olivaichthys viedmensis. Next base: position 9,434,362 of record JAOUQW010000019.1, on the reverse strand, counting down.
CACCATGAACACACAGGAACTGCTGGTTCATGAGAGCAGCCAGAGGAAGGCAGTCGAATGCGTCCATACAAGAGTCATACACATGCTCCGAATACTTGATTTTACCTGAGAGAAAAAAATGGTAGAGAGAGACCAGTGTGAGATATGTCACCCATATAAAATAGTCACACATCTAAAATTTATTTCATTTGTTGAGAGATTGCACGTTTGTCATGCAAAACACCTAAAAGCAGAATACACGTTCCTGTTTGTTCATATATTCTCATTCTCCTGTGGTACCTATAGCGAGCTGGCTAAGTTAAGTAACAAAGACAGCCTTGATTGTCATAACACATATACATATATACAGTACGATGAAATTCTTTTCCTCATGTGTCCTAGCTTGGAAGGAGTTAGGGTCAGAGCGCAGAGTGGTAGCATTGACACCGATTTACGTTGTTACCTCTGTAGTTAACACTAAAGGCAAGTACCAAGAACAGCTGAAATACCCAGAAGTGTTCTTGATCCTACCCAAATATCAAGATGCACTGTTTAGTGACTCCGCCAAAAAGAACGAATTGAAAGTCCCATTATTCCTTTCAACGACATCCCTGCTGAAAAATCCAGCTTAGTCTGACCAGCTACCAGCTGCCAAAACACAGGCTGAGCTGGTCAAGCCAGCTAGGAATTAATTTTTTTAGCTTCCTTATAACTTGACTAAATTGATCAGTAAATGTTTGAGATTTTCTAATTGCCATAGTGTTATGTTATTTTCTTGAAACAACGTGTCTACAATGTTACATTAGTAGTGGTAATTCGTAAACTGTTTCCATCTATCAGCTTGACCAACTTGGCCTGTGTTTTGGCAGCTGCTAGCTGGTCAGACTATTCAGCAGGGATAGCAGTGGCTCATAACTGTAAGTTTTCAGTTCTTTAATTTTTTCGAAAAGGTGTGTTAAAATCTGATTGTATCTACATTAGCTAAATTACCTGATTTTGAAAAATTTTGAAAAATTATGAAAAGTTTACGCCAACTTTTGCCAGTAGGAGGCTCCGGCTAGCTAAGTTAGCTGGCTGGCAACATCCTCCTGTGGTAACTTTAGTTAGCTGGCTAATTTAGCATCATTGGTGACATTGTTACCGCTATAGTTAACACTAAAAGCAAGTAGGCAGCACCTCTTAAATGCCTTAACTATATGGAAATTAAATATATTGTAATATACAGTATATTTAAAATATTGCAGTTTTTGTGATATATGTTTTGGTTCTTGTGTTCTCTTGAATTTGTTCTTACTAGGTAACTTTTTTTTCTAGGAATACATGTCAGTTCTTTATATTCTTGTTATTGAGAAACAGTTAATCCCTTTTTTTGTGTTAAAGTGAAAAGGCAGATATCAGACATCTTAGATTTTTTCACTCTCACAAATCCTCCAGCTCTTATTCAGCTTTATCAGTCCCTTCCATGTCTGAGCTGAACTTTTCTAGCCCTCCTGTGTGTCTCACTGCATTACACACAAACAGAAGCAACATTGCCGCTGGTCTGCTAAAGGTCCCTCTCTGCATGGGACGACGTGTGTTACTTTTTTTTTCCATTAAATCTTAATTCACTGCCTCTCAAAGGCAGTTGTATCCATGGTGACAGGTCAGCGGAGTAGGTACAGAAATAGGTTGCCACCAACTCGGCACTTGCCTTCCATTCACTTGTCTCTGTATTCTGTCGCACGGCCTCATGGGATGGCTCCACTTGTACACATTATCTCATCATGTGTTTGCAGCCTTCCCTCACAGTCAGCTGCTCCATGCACAAAGCTATTTTCACTATACGCACCTGACCGAACACATCTCCTTACTAAACTCTCACATAGGAGTTACACCTTCTGTCCCAAATAGCACACTTACGGTCTTCATTTGCACATGCTTGTCAAGTCCACCGGGACATGGGGTGTCCCATCTCTCACTTTGGGGTTCAGAAGTGTGCTCACAAGTGCCCTCTATGAGCCCTTAATACGCCCTTCGTGCAAAGCTCACATTAATGTGGACTTAACAGTGGTGTCTTACCCAAACACTTTTGTGATATTGGCTAGGATCAATTATACTGGATGAGGTTATTGACAGCAGAAAGCAACATGGTGAATGCAACATCAAAGCCAACAATGGAGAAAAAGATATTCATCATTATTTTAACTTCTCATTGAGTAGGATAAAGGTTGCAACATATATGGAACAAAAACCAGAAAATAGCTGATTAAACCAATTACCTAATTTCATCTACAGTCTACATTATTTAATATGGGGCTACTTTGTAGTTACAAGTAGCTGATTCTGCCATGGTACGTTATTCGGATTCGTCTTTCTGATCTTTCGGTGAAGGGACTGATGAAATTACTCGTCTTTGAATAGAAAATGAAAAGTTTCACCAATCATTGCAATACGTCTGGACAAGCATTTAAGTTAGTAATGACACACTGAGTTTGTGACAACACTGTGTCCCAAATGCTCTGTTTTTTAAAACCATTGCGCCTTCAAGGACTGTAAGACTGGATATCATCATAGGTCTTCACTTTGTCAGCGTCACCAAATCGCGGGATGAACGGCAGGTGCCATTTGGAATAGAATTTTAGTTATTGTTTCAGAGCAGGAATGAACATGATTGGTTCAGTCAGGTGACCAATCGAAACAAAAAGGAGGCAGACTTTGGAGAAGTGCGCACAATGACTTTTATGTGAAATATGTGAAAAAGACATCTTTGCCAGATGTTCATGGGACGACTGTACAAGACGTCAAAGTTAATATGGACCAAAAAAGACATTGTGGGCCAGATCAAGGCAGACCAGGACCAGACTAATTTAAGTCAGGCCACACTGGCCTAATAATGGACTTTTTTGAAAATAAAAGTCATTGTTACTGAATTAGTAAAAACATTATTGAGTGAAATTTAAACTAGCATGTTATCATGCTTGCCTTATAGCTCACAGTAACGAAATCAAGCTACAAAATGCATGCAAAGTGATTATTTTGTTACTATACTTCTTTCCATTAAATATTAGGTAGATACCAGCTAAATATGATACTTTTAGGCTGTTTCAAATAGATTTTTATTTGGTTTAGAGAATTAGATAAAGTCACCTTCCTTTTCTTTATCTAGCTAGTTGGGTACCAAAAATATTTTAACATCACGTTAAACAGTGCTTTTCTAACTTTAGCTCGACCACAAAGTAGTTAGCTAGATTTGATTTGATGAGTCACCTGACCAGTCATGACAATAATCCCTAAAATTAATATGTGCTAAACAGTGTTCGCTGGAGATGGCACGCTCAAAATTAGAGGTCAAATTGCTTGCTCTTGAGTCCCTGGAGTACAACATGCAGAATGGAGTGTTATGAGTGAAGACAGAAGCTCTCATTCAGAGCGCTAAATAATGCTGCACATCTGACAGGTAAGAGAACAAGTGGCAAAAAAAAAAGATAAGACGAATAAAGCAAGAACTCATACTCACATTCTTGTTTGAAGGTGAAATATTCTGTCAAATGTCTACATTCATGATTTCCTCTCAGTAAAAATAGCGTCTTTGGGTAGAGGATTTTCAGCGACCAAAGGTACAAAACACACTGTAGGCAGAAACATAGGCAAAGGGTAAATATGATGCATTTGTGCGATGCATAAAATATATCGTATGGTTCGTGGCCACAACTTTCACATATTAACACACACACCAAACCCCACACAGCTGTGCAGTTCTGCACGAGCACCACAATTACAACATTACATGTCATTACATCCATTACTATCCTCCATAACTGTAACACTTCCTAGCTGCTTACAGTGTAAAACATAAATTAGTAAAGCTCCTGAACATAGCTCTTAATCCACTCCTATTACTGCTAGACCATAACAAGCTCGCAAATATGACCATGATTAATGAGTCCAACCAATTAATCAAATCATGCCTAATGCCAACTAGGATGTGCAGTGAGTGTGTGTGTGTGTGTGTGTGCTTGAGGGGATAATAACACAAAGACAGGCACAATTACACCGCCAAAACAGTCTCTAAGATTATAAAACATATTATAATCGTGAATACGATTATAAAGCGTATTCACACTTCTAATTGACACCCGTAAAACTGAGTTAACTCGCGTTCACAGCCATACCGATTAACTTTATATGCCGTTTCACACGGAAATTCGTCACGTTGGGGAAAAAAAATGTGTTCAAATTTTAATTTCACCTTGTCTTTAAGTATAACCCCCCTTAAATTTTATCTGTTTATAGGGAAGTTGCATTAATGTACCAGGCATTTTTATTTTACATGTCTGTACTGCCTCTAAAACAGCACTATTGGTAAGTAAGACCCCTAAAAAAAACAGATTTTGGAAATTTATAGGACAGCATTAAAGCTAGTCTAACTGTATGAGAACATGGATGCGGCCAGGTTTTGTAGGAGGGTTGGAGGTGTTAGTGTTTGGTATAAGTGTCCCTCACCTCGATACTGAAATAGCCCCGGTCCACGTAGTCTCCAAGGAAGAGGTATCGCGTTGTGGCGGGCGAGCCCCCCACCTCAAACAGCTTCATCAGGTCAAAGAACTGCCCATGGATGTCCCCACACACTGCCAGCAAATACAGAGACCGAGAGAGAGAGAGAGAGAGAGAGAGAGAGAGAGAGAGAGAGAGAGAAAGAGAGAGAGTTACTGAATAAAGCCTATTAAGTTACCAACAGTGCAATCTCTTCCAGCAGACGAATCACTCCATATAAACCCCTCATGTACTCTGTTACAGTCTGTGAAGGCACTGCGATCACTCCTGCTATGGTCTGGTTATTGACTACTGCATAAATGTTAAAATCACAGAAGAAGAAGATACGTACAGAAGGGTTTTGTATATTAAAAGCACCGCTCTGTGTGTATGTGGGGGGTGGATGCATCTGTGTGTGTTTATGTGTTTGCAGGAGATCCTATGGCCAGAAGATCCCTGTTGTCTTTCAGTTCGATGATTCTTTCTCTGAGGAGGAGGAAGCGAGAGAGAGAGATAGAGATGCAAACTCCTGTTGCCATGGTGACATGAATTTGATGAGAATAAATAATGAAATAAATGAGGAGTTTTCATTTCTCTCGCCTGTGCTCAGCGTTGGCATGGAGATGCTGCCTAGGCGTTTACCCAGGAGGCCCCCCAGCCAGTTGGTATATGGGTGTGGGTGTGGTCTCAGGCTAAAGGGATCCACATATACAACATATATACAAACATACAAAATGGCACTGGACATACTGTATATCCAACAACCAAACAAACTGCACACTATATACAATACAACTCATGGCTATAAGGAATATTACTTGTGTATCGTGTATTCAGCAAAACTAATACATAATGTTAAGGTGCTTTGTAGTTTTGAACAGATTTGGCTAATAAGCTGACATGAAATCTTTTTGCACTCGTATTGCTGTTGATCTACCACAGAATGTTATATATATATATATACTGTACACATAAAGATACATATGATGAAGATAAATATATATATATATATATATACATATATATATACACAGCCTGTTTTTTCAATGTGACACACCTGCCAACTAACAAACTTGAATACCTCTGATGTAACTGGCAAGATTCTGACAATTAAGGCCATCAATGGGTGGAGCGTCTGAGAATGAGAAATGTATTTATATGTGTAAAATGTGAAAATGTGTTTATATGTGTGCACGTGTCTGTGTATGTGTGTATGTGTTAGTCTATGCGCAAAGCAGACGGCTTGTGCGAGATGTCCTACTGTAACTACATCACTCTGCCTGAGATCTTTGACAAAAATGTGGAGCACAAGACTGCATTACACTTCCTCTGTCTTCACTGCCCTCCTTCATCTCTTTCTCTCGCACTCACACACTCTCTATCTCTCTCTTTCTCCCTCTCTCTCTTCCTCTCCCTCCCACCTGCCATCTCTGTCTCTGCTGATCTGCTCCGCTGTGGCCTTCGCCCACTCAGGGCTCGGAGCAACACTGGTAACGCTTTGCAAAATGCTTCGCAAGAACACAAACAGTGCCGGCCAACCCTTTCAGCCTCGCAAATGTTTGCATCCTCAAACGCCACATACGTATTTATATTTCAAGCTCAATAAATGCGAGCCTCTGTTTCTCGACCCGTCGCCTCAGCAGATGAGCAGAAGCATTTTGTCACCACTGTCTCAATCTCACAACCATATCCGGCTCGATACATCAATCCCTGAATCCATCAATCAGGCAAACAAGCGTTTAGTCCTGAATGGTCTTCGGGGACGCAGCTTAAAGGAACATAAGCTGCGTTAAATGGACGGCAGTCTTATCTGTGTTGAGGTAACTGCAGCCATGGGCATTGAGAGCCTGGGTTGGGCCATTAGAATGAGCCATTAACACATTTTACAGTGACAAACCCCTAGCAGCAATGTAACAGTGTTGCACAGCCAAATAGCTCAGTGTTGCCTTAGGGAGATCTCGGAGACAGATAGAAAAAGATAGATAGATAGATTTTTATACTTAATGTTTTCTTTTAGTTGTGGGAACGTTAACTGGGAATGTTGTGGGAGTAGCACCTTTATTTTTGTAACATTTAACCTTCTTAGAACCTGTCAAATGCATTACTGAAAGTTCTAATAATGTTCTCTGTTAGCTGGGGAGGCAACACTAAGTATTGGTATCGGATCAATATTGATCTGAAACACTGGATCGGGATCAGAATGGATTTGACATGGTTTCCATACATCAATGTTAATTTTTTTTTTCATTCACACATTTTCGTTCATTTTCAAAGAACCCATGCCATGATTTCATTCGTGAAACATAACCAAGAAGGCATAATTCACTCATGTTATACAATAGAGTGCAAAAGTTTAAAGAAGACAAAGACATTTTATTTATACCAACAG
>JAOUQW010000019.1:9407965-9418985 GCA_028565825.1 Olivaichthys viedmensis | reverse complement strand
AGATACAGAATGTGCTGAATAAAGAACGAGAGACTCCAATCAGCAAAAGTAGTGTCAAAAGAAAGCTAGCTAGTAGTTGTCTCAAAGGACGAGTAGCAGTCTCTAAACCACTTCTCAGGAAGGTAAACAAGGCAAACGCTTGGCATGGGCTAAGACACACCAGCATTTCACAGTGGATCACTGGAAAAAACTCCTACTTACTGATAAATCCAAGTTTGAGATTTAATGCAGTAACAGAAGGGTTTATGTAAGATATTATTTGGCTGGTGGTCCATTCTCAGCACAGCAGTGACACTGACATGGTAGAGTGTGTTGCACTATCAGGTGCAGCAGTGTTTCTTTGGTTTTTAAAAACTGTGTACTGCCACTTTATTTGACATACCTACTTTGTTGTTCCACCTTGTAGGTTAGAGACTATAGCTCATCTTCTTCCATGCACGGTTTATGTTGATCATCATCAAGTCTTTCATCAGTGTCAGTTCCTGACCAGTTCCTGGTTGGTGGACTGTTTCTCAACACAGCAGTCACATTGAGGTGTTAAAAAACCCCAACAACGCTGCTGTATTTGATACACTTGTACCAGTGCCACACGCACTACCATATCAGTGTCACTGCTGTGCTGAGAATGGACCACCACCCAGATAATATATGCTCAGTGGTGGTCCTATGGTGCTCCCTTTTCATTGATGGACAGGTTAGCGGGTTTGACACATTGTGCATAGAAACAGATAGCAAAAGTCACAAAGTGCACCTCATAAAGTAGCCACTGAGTGTATATGTTTTATATATTATACATTATATGGTCAATATATTTACCCATAAAAAACATAATCTATGTGAAATATACAATATGAAATTGCTTGTCACTATTATCCATATATTCTCCAATATAGGAAAAGTGTATAGGCAATCTGTACATTGTAAAATATGCACACAATATATTACCAATATACTGTATTATCCATATATTAAATATATTTCAATATATTAAATGTTATTTGTACTTTTCTGTTTCTGTTAAATCCACAACGTATCAAATGGTACCACAAAACAGAAAATTAAAAAATGATAAAAATACAAGTCAGTATATTGGACACTAGTATATTGTCGTACATTTGTTTTGCATAAAGGAAGATACCAATTAATTAAAATCATATATCTTTACAAATAAGAGAAGGGAATGTACAGGAGGAGGCAATGTAGGGAGTGGAGGAGACAAAAGACAAAGAAAGAAAGAGAGTTGCTGCAAAGTATTTTGCAGTGTGTCACGCCATCCTGGGTGACTTACTCAAAATATTTATAGATGTGTATGTGTGTATGCAGATGTTCTTGTTTTGGATAGACTCACCAATTGTAAGATAATAGAGAATGATGAACTAATGTTGATTATATTGTATATATTACAGCTTTGCTATTAGTACTTTTATTGACACCCTATATCTGCTTTGGCAGTATTGTAAAGAAGAGCACTCATGCCAAAAAAGCGAACTTCGAACTGAAATATCGAAGAGAGAGAGAGGAGCAGGCTGCATTGGAGAAAGCGGTCACGCTTGAGAGCGCTCTAGCAGGCCGAGGCGGCCGACAGCAGCTTTGCTCCTTACTTACACCCAGAGCAGAGCTGTTGAAACTGCGGTGTGGGTTGCTGAGCAACAGCCACTAACTACTGGAGGGCGGCCAGCACTGACACAGTATACATTGTGATTGGAGATAAATCTTGAGTAAATCTCAAACATGCAGGTCTGGTCGCATTCACGCAAGCACACAGCCCACAAACCCTCCAACACACATGCATCCACTGACAGACAAAAAACCTCCAAAAAATAGCCACCGTTCTGCTCGAACAAACCTGCACCAATTAGGCAAGGCTCCTTGAAGTGTGAGCTGTTTTTGAGCACAATATCCACTACTGTAGCTCTGCTAAGTAAATCACACTGTACAGAGTTGTTCATCCTCTTTCTATAGCCATTAATATCAAAGCGGCTTTGAATCAGCGGACACAGCCATGGGCTAAAAAACCAATACATTCGTCTATAAGTAAAATGAAACACCTGTGTCCTGATAATATTTCTCATATTTTGGTTTTACTGTATTTGGGGTTTACGTTTGGGGTTTATAGTCGGCTAGATCTGTTACTGCTATACATTGTGCACTTATCTAGAACCCTAATTGGAATATGCTTACTCTCCCATCTTTGTCCATCCCATTGGCACTCAAGGTCCATGGTTCTTAAAGTGGGGTCAATGATATATATCTAGGGGGTCTGCAATTTCCTCTTCTTTCAATTTTTTTAAAATGACATTTTAATGGTGGAGATCACTATTAAACACCATCAAAGTTGTTAAAGTTATTATTCAATTAGTATACTTATAAGCCTAATTCAATTAAATTAGTTTAATCTAAAGCTCAATAACCTCTTGTCTGATCTCGTGTCTGATCTAGGCTAACAGTTTAGACTAACTATCTGTAGTCTGTCGGGCTACCAGGATGCAGTGATGTGTTCCTGATACATGTATTTGAAATATGCATTAAAATACAAAATACTGTAAATTTGATGGTTGTACAAAAAAATCAGTATGCAGTTTGTATTTTCAAAATACAGAAAATACTGATATCATGTAATCTGATGCTCATGCGATTCTGGTAGATTTTAGAGCAGGCACTCTGTTATTATTCAACATGCTTTTTGCTAGCTGGCGAGTTGATGCTAACTAGCAAGCCGGATGATAGGTAGCAGGCGAAACTGCTACGATCTTGTAGCTATATTAAGCTCTCACCAACACATCATAGAAAAATATAAAAACAGTTGAACATTTGTGGTACAGTAATACTTTAGAAACCAAAGAGACAGTATAATTGAGTGACCCTTCACAAGCTAAGAGTCAACAGCTCTGTACCAAAATGTCAATGACACAACTAGCTTGAACATCAAGTAACCTGTGTATGCACATATGAACACATCTGTCATGTCCCACTGACTCATAGTTTAATCACAATGTCAGACCTGGCAATATGCCCCTCTCTGGGTCTATCAATGTCTTCATTACAGGAACAAGTGACTATTTTCCCAGAGGACATCCACAATGACAGGTAAGTGCTCTTAAGCAGAATGCTTATTATAGCATGTACTAGCTGCTAAGTGTCATTAGATTTTTATAAATTCAGTTTCAATTAAATGCTTCCGCACTGATAAACTGTTGATGTGAAATGCAACAAAAGAGAAAATAAATCCTTTGAAACTGGCCAAATGTGTCTAAAACCCTAACACAGTCTTGCCATAGGAGAGCACAACTAAACAAGAAGTGAACAGTAAAGAGAACCAGAAGACAAAGATAACTGTGTTTGTACACAGCACGAACAATACCACAAACAGAAGACTGTTCAGTCAGTTGGGAGATTTCCTCATTAATTTAGGTTACTCTGGATACATAAACCCAAGCTCACAATAAACCAGCATACACAGTGTTAGAATACAGCCACCACACTATTGTTGCAGAATTAAAACCATCTCACTATTGTTGCAGAATTAATGACTAAGGACTAGAACAGAATGATATTACACATATGCAGTATTTCACCCATTCGAATAGAACCTGGGCACCATTTACTTTATTACTTTATTTCATTTGGGCAGGTGTTAACATAGCAATCGCTGCTAAGTGCGGACCAAAATAACCACCATGAAACTGCTTCCAAGGAAACCCTAGTGTGGTTCGACTGCAACGAAAACGTTTTAACCCAATTACAGGAAGCGGCTCATAAAGGAAAGACGTTTGCGCACATGTTTCCAGCCCTTCCCCTTCCCACACGCCCCTCAGCAACTGTTCATTGTTTTTCTGGTCCACTTAAAGGTGCAGTTTTTAATGTTTAAAAGTGTTTATAAACCTGCAATAATCATGTAATTGCAAAGATACCATAGAAAAACTGTGCTTCGCAATATTGCCATGCAGTGGATCTGGCTAGTTTCTTCATTTCATGCTTCGGTTTACAGTTTTCCGGCCCAGAAATAAGCTCTGTCTCCAGCTGGAATAGAGCTGCTCAGCTCTGCCTCTTTTCCTGAAAAGGCAACTCACGAGGCTTGCGTAGTTTTAACAGAAGGGGTGGGAAGGCTTGACAATGTTTTCATTGCAATTGCAGTTCACCCCACATGCAGCAGAGGATTCTTAAAATTACATACCGCTCCTTTACATTTGTGCAGTATGAAACCAAATCAGACCAGATAAAGTAACCAAAGTGACCAATTGTATCAACTTCACTCTGAATCGGACTAGACAAATGGAATAATAGGTGAGAAAGCGCCATAAGAGTCACCCTATGTGCATGTAGGTATCTGGTTAACTAGTTAATAGAACCTTATGCCTACCCATATTCTTTACTGCGCTGTGACAGTGGTAAGACATTTCATCACCTTCTGTCTGCGTTTCTTGGGCAATACCGGCATGGATAAAAACAGACAGGTTTATCATTTCCACATGAACTTCCAACACCTGACACATGTAATCTTTCATCAGGCTACTGTTTAGGTGTTTTGTTTTCAAACTTAAAACTCTTTACCAGCTGCTGCATCTGGGTGATGGATAGAGCGTGCTCCGAAAACAGAGAAAAGTAGACATGTTGATAGAACATTATAAATAACTGAGCAAACCCGGGTTACATAATCACCTCCTCAGTGTCTAACACATTAGCTCTGGCTGGATCAACTGTAGGCCTATACGGATTGATCCTGTGCAGCTGGGCATAAGAGGACGCGTTAGCTTGAGAATAATGCGCTCTTTTGTTCTGGCTATTGTTGCATATTTTTGTTGTTGTGTGCTTGCATTAGAAAAGAACGAGACACACCTGAACGCTGTTGGAAGCCAAAATCAGCTGGGCTCATTTGATACGGTTGCTTAGACACATGCGGGGTGATTTGAGAGTTCATCCAAACAATGCTAAGATGGGTGAAAGTGAAAGCTAATGTTGCCACGCAGCATTATGTGATACTAACTAGCAACACTGATCTCCATTCATTGTTAACCTGATCAGCCCATCTGATCAATTCTTTGAGTAAATGAAAATAGAAATACTGGGCTAATTAGCAAGCCTTAGTTTGTAAATGTGGCCCATTTCCTTCCATTTCATCAAACTATCTCTTAAGTGGAAAAAATGGATAGTTTGTTCTTCCTTGCCTTTCCTGTAGGCGTATCTACAGGAAAGGCAAGGTAGGCAAGTGTCTGGAGCTCCGACAATTAAAGGGGCCTCAAAGGTCGATCACGTAAATCCATGGAAATGCCAAATGTCAAAATGTGGGAACCTCCTAAACCTTCTGATGAGCAATGTACAGCGACTACTCAGGAAACCCCCTCATTTCATTAGCAGGTTCCTCACGTTCCTTAGTTAAAAGAGAAACAGGAAACAAGGGGTAGAGAAAAAGAGAAAGCAGGACAGTGTTAAGTGGTGGATATAATGACACATTAATTAAGGATGACACCGTAATCCAAAAAGTAATATAACATTATGTAACTTCACTCTTGGCAAGCAATCATCTAGAGAAATTGATGCTTGGTTTGGAGCGTAATGTTAATAATTTAGCTTTGGTGATAGAATTAGATATTTTGCCAACAGCTGCCCAGATTGTCTTTGTAGGCCTACAACATGATAGTAAAAGCTAAAACAGTAGCATAGGTGCTGTTTCAAGTTCAAGTAGTTCAGGTTTTTGAGCCTGTTTTTGAGCCTACGTGATGTAGAGACAAATGACCTACGCAGTATCTATGTGGCTAGTTAGCTCGTTTTTTTTGGAGTCTAACATACAGTATGGATTAGAGAAGTGATTTGTTTAACATATAAAGGCAGGTGTCTAGACTAGCCTTGAATAGAGATAAATATAAAGTGTTATTGCTATTAATTACAACATATGTATTTGTATACTATAGATAAATTTAGGTTAATTTCTTACTATTTAATAAGACTTCTGGGTAACATTATGGCAATTTTCTTCAGGTCCCATGCCCCCACAGTCTCTAGAATTGCCTCTGCTTCTGTCTGGTGCATCGCTCCTTAGGATCTTATTATATATATCAACCATCATTTTTGTGGAGTCACAATTTAGCCATTTTTTAATCTGGAATTTCTGGTAGGTCACAACACAGCAAGCCAAAGTACCTTATTCGAAAGTTTGAATGCCGCTCTGGTAGGGGCATCACTGAAAACGTACACAGGCATTGGTGTAGGTCAGCAACTTACACAGGCCTTGATGCAGGTCTAAAAGGGTTAACCACATTAGCACTATTTAGTTAAAATATCGCTTTAGACGTGCAAGGGATGCATGCATGAAGTGGCAGCTTGCAGGCCTGAGCTTAATCCATGCATGAAAAAGCAATATGCTGGAGGCAGAAGAGCTGAGGGAGCTGAAGCCAGTATGAGACTGTGTGGATCTGGTGCTGGGCCACGACTGTACCCTAGGCCCGTGTAGGCATGAAGGTGTGTCTGTTGCCGGTTGGGCTGGGGACAAAATTCGGTCCCAAAGGGTTGGAGTTTAGAGAACAACCTAAAATTTCTGCACTTGGTTGATTGTAAGTGCTGATGCTTTGTGTAAATAAAGTGTGTGGGGTTCCATGCACAGGCTGAAGCAGTTCAAGTGTTCACTTACACAGTTGTCATGCACCAGTGCAATGTGCAAACGTGTTTGCATGCTTGTCTTCATAATATCTCTCCATCACTCGATCGCTCTGTCATCTTCACATCTTTTATTTCTTTCACACTCTGTCCCTCCTCCCCTTTTCTATCTGTGTACAGTACCTCTGCATGCCTTCATGCCTTGTTTTTTTCCTTTTCCTTAGCCTCTGTAGCACATCTCCATTTTCTTACTTCATGTCTTAAGCTTATGTATTCTAAATCTCCTCTTCTCATGTCTCTCTCTCTCTCTCTCTCTCTCTCTCTCTCTCTCTCTCTCACCCTTTTCTTCCTTTCCTCTTATCATAAGGCATTTATGCTCCATCTCTCGCTGACTTTCCCCCACCCCAATCCATCTCATAGATCTCGGGGAAGTTTCATTATGTAAGAGAGCAGTGTGAAGTAAAACACTGCTGCAAATCAATGCTTAAATAATTCACCTACACTGCTAAATAAAGCCAGCGAGCGTGTATCCTGCATGCAGACCCCCCCACCAGCTTGTGGCTCGCCCTCCCAGCCTCTCTGACGGCTATTACACCTCTTCACCATTTACCTCTGTGTGCCTGTGGGAGCAGACCCTGAGCGTGGACACGTCTCTATTCTGCTATATGGCTATTGTGCGCAGCTAATTTAGGATCAGATTACCCATAGTGTGATTTACACACAGTGTCTGAACATATAATGGGTGGTTTGTCAAAGCCTAGCACATTAGAAAGACCATTAGGGCGAGTACTGAGTGAACATAACCATTCAATCCCATTCACTCCCCTACATTTGATTAGGCAAAACATGAACATTTAGACATCATACAGTCATAAAAAGAAAGATGGATGAAACCATTTCACTCATTAAAGCCTTGAAGAAAGTGATTTTTCAATGGTGTGTTTGCGAAAAACATGTTTCCAGTCAAGGATCAGTACTGACCATAAGAAGGCATCCAACCTTGACAACTATAGCTTCCTGAGTGAGACGGTTTTCTCTGAGTACATGGTTATACACTGCCCTTTAAGTAGATTAATGGTGCTGCCTGTTGAAATAAACAAGTAATTTATCATTTGCTTCTCGAGTGTACATGAGCTAATGTCATCTATCAGTTAATGCCTTGCATCTGCTTATTGATAATTGTGTAAGTGTAAAATCCGAGCTCCTATAAAAATTAATGATTGACTATAACCGGCAAGATCATTCAGAACAACAGATGAACTGTCATGATAGCAAAGGACCATGCTCATTATGATAATATTAATTTGATATATACCGTCAAATGCTAAACAGTCGCCTACAGTACTGACTTAAGCTTTTGAGGGAATATTCCTGAGAATAACTCTGAAGCTCCAGTGATAACACCAGGCCCCACCAGCACTAACACAGTTAATGTCCTAGAATCAAACTCAGTAAAGTAGGCTACTCAGAAACATCCCTTTGGGACGCCAATATGGAGTGGCTAAGTGGCATCTACAGCACACTAAACTCCTGTCACCAGACTAGTCTATTTTTTTTTACTGGGGCTGAGCGAGAGTAGCCAGCCGCTGACCTAAATGAAACTAGGTGCCAGTGTGAAATAATATTACTGTCACCTATGACACAGCTTTTCTGCCTTTAGAGCAGGGGTCTTCAATCTTATCCACAAAGAGCGTGGATGCAGGTTTTTGTTCCAACCAAGCAGGAGCCACACATAATTCCACTTGTTTGATTAAACGTTTTTTTTTGGTGTGGTTCCTTTTTGGCTGGAATGAAGCCCTGCAGCCACACTGGCCATTTGCAGTTAAGATTGAAGACCTGTGATTTAGAGAGACTAAATGTCCACCTAAATGTGAAGACATTACACTCTGAACCTAAATCAACTTAAATCAGAAGAATGAACTGAAGACATTGGTGTATGTAACAAAAAAAAAAAAAAAAAACACGAATGAAATTTATGAGTATACATCAGGGGTTCTGAAATGTTTTGCAGCCAGGGACCCCTTCCAGTGACCCCCTTATAATCACAACACGGATTTATTTCATGAACATGATCCAACTATTCAAATATTAGGCACATTGGGCAAATATGTATTTATTGAAGCCATTAGAGCTTTTTATTCCTGAAATCCTCACTCACAGATCCCAAACCATTACACTGTGTTTACCATCTCACGTCATTACAAAACTAATTGTAATAAAAGCGCGAAACTCCTGCCTATACCTCATAGACCCCTAGGGGTACGCGGACCCAACTTTGAGAACATTATGGATTTTTGTTTACGCAAATAAAAAGTTTTATATTGCTTTTATATATCTTCACACACTCGGGACGGTGAGGTTTGCAAAGTTGTACTGTACATGAGAACTAGTTTCTATAATGATTCAACAAATGATCTATAGATTGTAAACTTGCAGGGTGTCATGCATATATTTATTAAAAGCTGTATATATTATTCATTTATCCTATACTGCAAAGATCAGGTGCACGAGTCCCCTGAAAATAAGAGCTGATAAATAGTGATTTACTACACACACACACCAATATAAGCATATCGGCATTGTTGCCAGATAATGTTTGAGCTTGTCAAAAATATCAAATGTACCTTATACAGTACTATTGCACAGAAAAAAAAAGATTGTTTATTGAGTATGTTTGAGGCTATGCAGTGTAGTCAACTTTTTTCATTTGTCTCAATCACTGGGGTTATTACAAATAGTTATTTATTGACGCATTTGTTCATGATAAAATCTTCCAATTACACATAAACCAGAAGCAGCATGGAGCTGCCTGGTGTTGGGGTGAGTTTGGGAGTGTGTTAGCACAGACTCAGCCAGTCAGTGAGGCTGATCTACATTTGTGAATTCCCACTGTTCCAGCTGTAAAGGCGTGTGGGGAGGAAACAGTCAGTGGCCTGTCAGTGGCCTGTCAGAGTGACTGTGTGGAGGTTCTGCTAAGCTGTGTTGAGTGAATATCCTGAGGTCTGTGTGTGGGTGCAAGCCACCATGACTCACTACTGTTAGTGACTGTGTCCTTACAAATAAGGCTTCTTAAGGTTGCTTTGCTTTCCTGAATGGTTTCTTACAGCTTTCCACAGTCTGGCAAACCATAACAACATAACATAAATATTGATTTTTACTGTTAATAGTGCATGAACTTGCACCCTTGGCCACAAAGCTGTGGTTTTAAACCTTCTTTATCTTAACTTAGGGACATGTGTAATGTATTGAAGCTTTTACAGGCCTTTTTTGATGGTGTGAAATAGCCATTACCACTGGAATAGACAGGCATGAAAACAGAGAAACATGCTAACAAGGAACTGTGTTAAACACGGAAACAGGAAAATATTACTCATGAGTGATAGTTACATAAGCAAGACTTTGCAAAGAACAGAAGCAAACCGGGAAGCATGCAGTGCATCTGAGAGGGAGGTATTTGGTGTTCAGGCTCTTAAGATAGAGACTCCCTGACAATCATGACAACTTATTAAACTTAAAAAATAAAAAAAAAGTTATAATGCAAAATATGAGATTAGGCTTTACAAGGTCCTTATTTGCCATGTATACATTACCATTAAATGTTCTTTGTATATCCTGCAAACCTGTAAATCTGTCTTTGGGTTTGTCACTCGGTCAATGTCTCAGTACTGTAGGATGTAACTCGTTGTGTGCAAACGTGGTCCCGTGTTGGTGCATTGCTGCATGGTTTAAAATATGCTGAAGGTCCTTCTGCAGGTCAGTGCCAATGCATTTTTGGCAGTTCAAGGCTCGATTAACACTAGAGTAGAATATTTGGCACATTAAATATAACAGGTGAACAATATTTTTATAACACACAGTAAACGTCACATGTGGTTAAATGCCAAAGGACTTTTATTGTGTTTTGAGAGGGTTACATTACAGTGTCATCCTGAGAAGATGGCTTCTGAATAAGCCATTGGATGGTAGACCAATCAATCATTAAAGCCCTAGACATATCAGTAGCAGGTATAGACTGGTGTACACACACCCACACACTCAGAAACAGATATATACAAATCTCCAAATACAGATTAGTCTATTTACACAGCAAACCTTTGTTCTAGTTTAAGAAATGATATTCTGAAGCAGAGCATGATATTACCCGATTCATATTCCACACCACCACTCAGGCATACAGTGCATTCATACAAAGGGATTTCCTTTAACACAGGGGGATTTTAACACACGCTCAACGTGGGAAAACCAACCAGAAGTCACAATTATCCAGCAAAGATAATTGGCTGATACAAATGCCTCCCTATCGGCCACATTATGTACTACATAGGGTGTAGAAGCCATTATTTCATACCCGATATAGTGCACTTATATATGAAGCAGGGAGCCATTTGGGATCACGTGACTCTCAGGCTGGAATCCCCCCTCCCGCCCA
>JAOUQW010000019.1:9359839-9372339 GCA_028565825.1 Olivaichthys viedmensis | reverse complement strand
GGATTCAAACTCTCAACCTTCCGATCAGTAGCCCAGTAGTCCTTAACCGCTGAGCCACCACCAAATAATATCAGGTCAGCAATGGTCTTACAGTGGTCCCTTTCCATTAATGAATGGGGTTGACAAATTGTGTATAGCAACAAATGGATTACAGTCAGTAATTGTGTACCTACAAAGTGACCTATATGGTAGATGTACCTAATAAACTGGCAACCAGGTGCACACAAACACACACACACACACGTAATAAGAAGGTAGCCAAGAGCTTAGTGGAATGGAAAAAAAAGACACAAAAGAAACACCCCCTACCCACCCACGCACACACATACACACACACACACACACACAAACTCACACCCTGGGGCTGGACCATGTCTGGCGGACGGCCGGAGGGCAGCCGGACACCCGAGGCCCAGGACAAGGATAAGGATAAGGACAAGGAGCGGGAGCAGCGCAGCTGCAGCCCCGTCATCGAGCGCCGCAATCGCAGCGGTATCATTAGTGAGCCCCTCAGCAAGAGCCTGAAAAGGTCTCGCACTCTTTCCCAGTACACTGCCGCATGCCCGCAAAACACCAGTAGACTGAGCCATAACGGCCAGGCCAAGAGCAAGGTCCAGTCTGGCCAGCACAATCAGCAACAGCAGCAGCAGCATAATCCATCGTCCACGGCTTCGGCTCTGGTGCCTGCCAAAGCGGACCGGAGCCTGGAGCAGGCCCTTGAAGGACACAACGGCCTACTACATTTTGCCCAGGCAGCAGCACTGCTTAAGCGGGCTGGCATGGAGCACATGCTGCTGCCTGGGGGCATGGGCGGAGTGGGCGGAGTGGGCACTGAAGCAGGGTCGGGTGACCTGGAGGGCGGATCAGCGGGCGACACTGTGGGGGGCCACACGGACTTCCCATATGGCATAGGTGGTGGCTTCCCCTTCAACCCGGCGGGGCTTTTCATCATGACGCCGGCCGGCGTGTTCCTTGCCGACAGTGCCCTGCACATGGCCGGCCTGGCCGAGTACCCAGCGCACAGCGAGCTGGCGTCCGCCATCAATGCCGGCAAAAAGAAGCGCAAACGCTGCGGTATGTGTGCGCCCTGCCGGCGCAGGATCAACTGCGAGCAGTGCAGCAGCTGCCGCAACCGCAAGACGGGCCACCAAATCTGCAAGTTCCGCAAGTGCGAGGAGCTAAAGAAGAAACCCTCAGCTGCGCTGGAGGTAAGAGACGCTAAAATGACCACTCAAAATATCTACTGTAGGGCAAGGTAGGGTGTAGTCTTAGTTTTAATGTTCTAACAAGAAATTTACTGAATTTTGGTGGTACGAATGAAGCCCTGTCTCACTGAGTGCAGTCCTCAAAGGATTTGCTATAAACCAAGGTTGTGTGTTTCCTTAATGTGAATATTTATATTCGGAATATGCTACTGATATTTGGTGGTGCACAGGTGCCTAATAGACAGCACATTGCCTGTTTTTGGAGGCAGGCCTTCACATGGTTGAGGTAACTGAACTGTTCGAGTTCAGAGAGCCCATTCCCTTCCTGGTGGTCCAGATTGGTGGGGTTAAAGATGCGGGTGATGAGGCTTTGGGGCGACAGGTGGCAGTGGCAGGATTGGGGGGAGTGGGTGGATGGACACACATGCACCATGGGGACTGCTCTAATCTGTCAACCCACAGTCTTTGACGTCCCTCTTCACACAGCCTGCCTCACTGACATTGCATGCTGCAGAGCCGTTAGCTAGACTCCTTCAGTTTAGCCTCTGTTACAAGGAAGCCCAGAGCCATTTATGGACTATGAGTGTGATAAGTGTGAAATATATGTGTGAAAACTAGTAAGAGATGGTGCATGTGACATTGTGAGTCAGAATCCCGGAAAGGGTGTGTCTTATACATGAGTATAATCAGTCATAGTAGGGATAATGTAACGTTATAGTAGAAAGAGTGGGATGCACGTTTGTATGTTGTGTGTGACGGTCCATCTGGCCTTAGGACCGTCATCTGGAGCACCAGGTGCCACAGTTGCCCTCTGTTTCTCTCTCTCTCTCACACATGGCCCTCCAAACTTTTTGCTGAGGTCATCCTAAGTTGGTTTGGCTGTATTTGAGATACTATAAAGTGTTACATCCAGTTTTCATTTAAGTAAGCTAGGCTATTATCATAATTAATATTCTCTGTTAAATTGCCCAGCTTTATTCTATGCTAATGATGCAAAAACATTGCGTTTCAATTCTAAAGTATGTTACATTACTTTACTTAAAACATGAGGGTTCAAGATTTCATGTCTGTGTACCCAGGGACACAAAAGTGTGGCCCGTGTTCTGTTTTGTCGGGTGCCACTTAGTATTGTACAAAGTGTTGTACGAAAGATGTTATAAATAATGTGCCGTCATTCACAGGATGGCTGCTGGTGTAGGATTTTTTTTCCATACTGTGATGACTTTATATGAGTACTTGTCACGACTTATTTACAGTGGGGTCCAAAACTCTGAGAGCACATTGAAAATCCAGCAGCATGTTTCACTGTTGTTTTGAAACATTGAGGTATCAATCTCTCTTCTGTTCATCTCTTTACATAAACCCTTCTGTTACTACCATAAACATGGATTCATCAGTAAATCTGACTTTTTTTTCCAGTGAGCCACTGTGAAATGCTGCTGTCTTAGCCCATGCCAAGCATTTAGCCTTGTTTCCCTTCCTGAGAAGTGGTTTACGAGGCTACTTGTCCTTTGAGACCACTACTAGCTAGCCTTCTTTTAACACCACTTTTGCTGATTGGAGTCTCTCGTTCTTTATTCAGGACATTCTGTATATGTGATGAAGTTGCTGTTCTCTCTCTCAGTGAACAAAGCTTTATGTATTGGTCTTCTGATGGTGTGCTCACTTTTGGTCTGCCTGATCGTGCTTTGGATACGACTGATCCAGTTTCAGCAAAGCGTTTTAGAGTGCCATACAGTGGCAATGAAAAAAATCCCAGATTTTTCAAACTGTTAATTCAATTCAATTTTCAGATTTATAGTCACTGTATCTATATACAGTGGGGTCCAAAAGTCTGAGACCAGTGACATCAAATCCTGTTATATATTCAGCAGTGCAACTCAAATTTCACTTTGATTTGATAAATGAAGGTTAAACTTGGTTGACAAATAACATTTATTCAGTATTTAACCATATTTTCCTCTAAAAATTTATTTCTAGGGACTAGCCACTTTAACTGCGAACACTTTTTGACAGTGACTGATGGGTTCAGATGAGATAAGTCCTACTAAGCCATGAATCTGCACTTAGACAGAGGTGAGGAGGCTAATTACACACACACACACACACACACACACACACACACACGCACACAGTTATCAGTAGGTAAGGTGCCCACCTCCTGACCCTCTGCCAATCCCACTGAAAAAGTGTATCAATTCAAGAGAATGATGCATATTAATTGTAGCTCTCAGCACCAAACCAAGTGAAAAGACCTTTAATGTCCTCAGAGCCACAGCTATGCTAATAGTGGTGAGGTCATGGCCCAGCTAAAAAGGAAGTAATACCGTATATAATTATGATTCACTTTGGAGTACAAGACGTGCACAAATTATGTCTGCTTGAATAAAAAATATCAATGTGTGCAGAGATCAAATCGTAAAAAAAATAAAATAAATAAAATTCAAGTGGGATGGTGTGTTTAACCAATGGAGTAGATCCAGTTAGTAAGCTTGCTAGCCATAATATCCTAATAGCGGAAGTAAACATTTAAATTTACTCCAGACATCTTCTACTGGACAGCACTGGTTATCATACCTGCTTTTTTTCTTTTTTTCTTTTAAAAGAGCCAACAGATCTTTTGTAGCAACACAGTGTTTGCTTTGCCTTGTCTGAAGGTTGAAAAACTGCAGCACTGCACCGTTAAACACTCCACTGCATTACCGCTGAAAAGCGTTTCATTTCTACTAGGGTTGTCAGATTGTGTCTTATCCATTTGGTCTCAAAACAAATAACCTTGTGCTGATCAATGTAATTCAGTTTAGATTTGTAATTTGGCCACAGTTTGATATTATTTGTAGTCAATTGATAAGCTTTGAAACTGTGATTTCGCTCCATGGAAAGAGGTGCCCCAATCTGGCAACCCAGATTTCCACTAAGGCCAGGGTTATACTTGACGTGTGACAAGGCATGCGGATGCAGATTTTACGCGAGAGGCATTGTTCACAGACTCGCCTGCGTACCTTTTGTACATCTGGAGGATGAAAAGCGACATCCAGTAGAGGGCAGGTCAGAGTCCCTATGCGGCAGGTTTCCATGTCAACTTGTAAAATGTTTAGCGATTTCATGCCACCTGTTCTGCGTCTTAAATCGCTATGACCTTACATTTAAAAGTATTTACTAAAACAGAAGATATAATATAATATAAAACGGCACCCCAGAGACCCTTATTGGTATAGTGTTGTTTAGTTTTTGTCCCGTTAGTGTTGCCGTAGATTAACACTGTATTGTTGCATGAGCTGGAGCTGTGTTTGAAATGGCGTGCGTGAATACTGTATACTGCACCACTATATATACTGTGTACTACATACTATTTCTCGTAGTAGTATACAGTATGCGACAATTATCATTTAGTAGCCTATACTGCACAGTCTTTGTGACAACCCTACCAAAATTATGCTAGATTGCTTCATTTCTGTGCAGTGCATTGTTTAGTAATTGTGAATTTCTGATGGTTAGTGCCAAAAACGATGAAGGAAGCAGCAGTGAAAGGCTTTAAGGCAGTCGAAAAACACTTTCGCCTTTTTGGAACAAGAGTGTAGTGTAAATACAGTAATGGCATAACTAGCATACATCTTTTGTATCAAGTATTGTCACAGTCAGTTAAGAGTTAAAAAGCAATTAAGATTTTTTTTTTATTAATATTAAACCTATTCCTCAAACATTTCCAGAAATAGTTTTATTTTTACAAACTGTAATGAGTAACACTTCACTATAGGGGGTCATGTATTAGACATTCATTTATAGCTAATAAGCGCGCATATACTGTAAGTAGTGAATACAGCAGTTATTTGGCAACATTAACAACTTATTAGTGCTTTATTTAGTGTTCCCATATTCTTACCTTATATTTCCTGCTTCTCCATAATAACTGTTTCTGGAAATGTGCAGGATAATTAATGATTAGTAAAATTATTGTAACTCTTTAATTATCCACTGTCTCAACACAAAACATGTAAAGAGATAACAGTTCATAAATGATTGCTTTTAATTTTATGTGTTCAGATCAGAGCTCTATTTTACAGACTCAGAAGTACTGGGTAGTTACTGTAGGGCAGGTAAAGAAAGATGGTAAGTACCAAGACAATCGAACTCAATAACACTAAACATATGGATGACAGATTTTGCCAAAATAAAGCAAATGGTGTGCAAACAGGAAATTCACATGATATGGAAATCTATATGAATATAGATTTCAGTTGCATATGAACGCATTTGTCAAATAATTAAATGTTAGCAACACTTTACGTTAAGGGTCACATACATTTCCAGAAACAGTAGTTATTAAGGAGAAGCAGGAAAACCTACAATATAAGGTAAGATGAGAACATTAAATAAAGCACTAATAAGCTGCTAATGTTGTCTAATATGGGACCCCCCTATACTGAAGTGTTACCCAGTAATGAATTTGTACATAAAAGTACACACAAAATAAAGCATAAAATAACATTTATTGAACTCAAAGACAAATACAATAGACATTAGAAATCATTTCCCATGTGAGCTGGATGAGATCGGTGCAGGCGTCTGTCGCCGTGCTGCCTTCTCTACCTTCCGTCATTTTGCTAGCAGCATGGGAGCCACATTCAAATCCGACCCCCTGAGGAGTTCAAAGAACATTTCTATAATAGGAAGCTTTTTTTATTTGTTGGTGACTGTAGACACTGCTTTTTGGATGTATTTACTGTCTTATCTGTATCAGTACATGATGCACACGTCAATGGTTCTGCGTCAACGGAGACAGCGGTTACCCCTGTCCGGCTCTGTCATGTCCTCCTAAGCGCTTACAAACATCCATTATAGTTCTTTCTAATCTGTATATCAGTTTATGTGCCCCACATTTGATCTTATCTTGAATTCATTTGTTAATAACTGACAATGGTGAATAAAAAACTAGCAGTATAACAGGCTATTTAGTCGTCGCTTAGCATTAGCTTCTTCACGTAACTAATCAATTAGCAAAGGTACATTTTTAGGTTACCTGCAACATTTAAATGAAAACACATCACTACATACACTACCAGTCAAAAGTTTGGACACACCTGCTCATAGAATGGTTTTCTTCATTTTTGCTATTTTCTACTAGTTTAGAATAATAATGAAGACATGAACACTATGAAATAACACATATGGAATTATGCAGTGACGAAGAAAAGTGTCAAATTAAAAATATTTTCTATTTGAAATTCTTTAACAGTGTTCCTGATGAAGCTTTGCACACTCTCACCATCTTCTCAACCAGCTTCATGAGGGAGCTTCACCCAGGAGGCTTTTCTTAAACTTCCCAAATAGGCCAAGCGACTTGTTGTTCTGCTTCTCCTAACGCTCTAAATGAAAACTACTTTTTTGGGGAAGCAATTTAATTTGAAATAAAAACTACTTTAAAAAATACATTTTGATTCAGAAATAGATTTATACATGGGCATTAACTTCACTATTTACATTTGTCTTAGAAACAAATTTCAACTATAAGCCTTTATCAAACTATAGAAAAATGTATATATTAAATCTAGTGTGTCCAGACTTTTGACTGGCCATCACAGTTTTCCGCCATTTATTTTTTTAATGAAATGATTGCGATGCCTTGTGGGATGCAGGCGATGCAGGCGATAGCTCTGTCTGCATACTTGGAAATTCAGCCAGAGTAGTACGTCATCCGGGTATATTTGGCGTACTGGAAATATTCGTGTTCACATACTGTGTACAACATACAGCTTTTGGGTGGGGGTTAGTATGAGTAGTATGCATTGGTGGGTCTATGCCATTTTAATCTTAATCTTAATCTTAATCTCTCCATAAAATATTTGTCTGTGAGTACATCTTTACAAAGAAATGATTATATAGCAATGTTTATTGTTGAAACCTCGTAATTCACTTTAAAAGCAGCTTTTGTTTGCCACTACTGTAATGCTAATTTCCACTATTTCTTTATAATATTACATTAGTAGTGTACTTTCTCACTACTTGGTAGACATATGAGGCCAGAAACAGACATATATATGGTATATTCAGTTCTACAGTGAAACTTTCAGTAATTTGTTAAGATTTCTACGCAGAGTTTGGCTACGAATCATACAGGATGAACCTGTTAGCTATCTGCCAGGCTAGCCAGCCCACTTTAGTGAGAGCAGAATAACGTTTATTAAAGATTATCCAGTGCTTTTCAAAAGAATAATGTTGAAGAGTTCAACTGGCTCAGTCAAGTAAAATAATAATGAACTTCAACCTTGGATTTAGTCTATATGGGTAGGGTGACCATATTTTCGGCAGGACAGGTCCAGGAAAAAGAGGAAGTCTGGTGACCCTACATATGGGAATCAAACCTACAACACTGGTATTATTAGTACCACGCCAGTTAGCACCATGGCCTTTTGTAGAGTTTGATTTTACATTATGTGTTGACCATGACATTTTTTTTTTAAATGTTTGCATTTGTGTTATGAAAATAATCAACACCATTAAAACTATGCAAATACTTTTTTATGTATGTAAAAATAAAACATATGAAAAAATATGGTAAATGTAACATAGCTCTTAGCTCCGACATTACCATTGTGAATGGTTAGTGTGTAATTTTATGGCGGCAGTTACATCTTTATTAATTTATTTCCTCAAATATTATTCAACCAGCAGTTCTTTAAAGACCTTTTTTTACCTTGTTAGTGCCACGCTGTAGTCACGGGAGGCAGGACACAAGCGCAAGCCGTTCAAAACACATTTAATACACTCTTTACACGACAGGGACAGATACAAACACAGCATAACACGAACATCGATATACAATCAGGACGGGGACACGAGGGCTTTAAATACAACGACTAATTACACAGACGAACGAGACACAGGTGGATCACATGAATGACGGGACAAGGCGGAGACTAGACCAACATATACACACACACATGGCTAATGGCCTCCGTTGCCATGACAACCAGCACGCGTCGCCAGCTGAGCGGTCCCCCGGCTTGGAGACCGTGACAGTTAGCTTGTGTCCTTGATCAGATTGTGCACGATTCATCTGTACTAATTGTCTCGTGCACGCCGCCTCGCACGGCGAGGCGCAAGACTGCTCGTGCTGGCCGCCATGGTGTGTCTGTTCCTCGCACCCCCACGAAGCGTGACACTAATCACTTAAAAGACAAAACATTTCTTCGTCCGTAATCTTTCATTAAAGTGCAGCGACTTTTTCTCGCCTCTAAACAGCCTCTGATTTTTTGATTATGTCACGGTAGAATTGCGGGCGGGACAAAAAATTATAATAACCAATCATTTTATGTCATGAATCATTTTATGGCCCTGAAATCCGTGGCAAAGGAACTTTTATTTTGTCTACAAAATAATCTTCTTCAGAGGGTCGCGGTGTCGGTTTCACCGAGCACGCCAGTGATTTGTGGCAGACAGAAAGAAAACTATTATAGAAATCAGTAATGAGCTCTAATAATACACAGAGTTAAAGGGTCTAATTGCTACTCAGTTTCTTTTGATGACAGTTTTCTTGCGTGTATGACATCATTATTTTATCAGTCACGTAAACAGACACTGGGCCTTCCATAAATCTGCATGAACTCGAGCTTCTTCGCCGAAAAGCTCACGGGTACGGCCGCTTAAATCAATATTACATTCACATTACGCCACCTTCGCATAACAAACGACGCTGTGCATTTTCAGCTATGGCACTGCCCGTGCGACCACCCACCCTCCCCCGCGCAACCAGGGGGCGGAAAGCTGACCTCGGTCACAACGGCGCACGGAGAAGAGACGACGTCCTCCACGGGGGCAAGAGGCAGAGCCGCGGCATCATCCCTGAAGCCCGGAGGTGGCGCGATGACGTCCTCGGAGGGGGCTGGAGGCAGAGCGCCGTCGTTGTCCCCGAAGCCCGGGGGCGGAGCGATGATGTCCTCTACAGGGGCAGGTGGCAGAGTGGCGTCGCTGTCCCCGAAGCCCAGGGACGGAGCGATTATGTCCTTTGTGGGGGCAGGAGGTAGAGAGGCGTCGCTGTCCCCAAAGCCCGGGGGTCTGGGAAGATGCCTGCTGTGGTGTCAAGGAACTGGGGCACACCTACTATGGTGGTAGAGACCTGAAGTACGTCTACTACGGCGGTAGGGGCCGGGGGAACGCCTACTACGGTGGTAAGGGCGGCCGTCGTCAGCTTCTGTGGCTGGCTCTGCGGGGCTGCTTTCGCTGCTCTCCAGTGGCTCAACTGGTCGCTGCGGCAGGCGGAAGCTGCTGCTGGCTCGGCGGCGTAATAGGGTGCTGTGGCAATTGTCATAGACTCGTGACTGGGGGGGCGCCATAGTGGCACGCAGAGCATCGAGCCAGACCCGCCACTCCTAGCCCTCCTGGCGGATCGCGACAAAGCCCTCCACCTCCCAGGTAAGCACCGCCATGAAGGCGGCGATGTCGTTGAACCAGCGCCGATGCTCCGCTAATTCTGCCAGCAGGTCCTCCTCACTCATCTGGCTCAGTTTCTCCGCGAGGTGAAACGGAAAGCGACTCGCTGTATCAATTTTTTTGAGATCCTTGATTCTGTCACGGTGTAGCGGGGCTACGCGAGCCGTTTTCAAACATATACACATTTATTTAAACACACATAAACTATACAAACATCCAACAACATGACATGTAACACGAAACAATCAAGGACAAAACTGGACGGGAACACAAGGATACTTATACACTTACTAATTAATGACAAACGACACGCAGGTGGGAACAATCACATCACGAGACAGGGAATCAACAACATAAACAGAAAGCGCGTGCCTCGCGTCACCATAGCGACCGCCACACGCGGTCACGTGCACCGCAGCGCGAGGTGGCGTGCGTGTGACATTGGGGAGCAAAGTGTCCATGAGTTGTTCCCTTCAAAAATGTTTAGAAGGGGCCTTTAAAGTAAATGCTTTTTTTGCCACTTCAGTTCGGAAGGCACTAGAAATGGCCATCTGGGGCATTCCCTGTTGGAATTGCCCTGCGTAGGCTTCATCACTTTAGAACCAACCACACCATTAATGTCAGCTACAAGCATGTGAGTCCAGTCAGAGTTGTAACAAGTACCTAACGTTAGCTGAGCATGTTGGCCGAGTTTTCAATTACCTCACTTGTATTTTAAAAAGTTTTAAAAGATGCCAGGCTCAGCAAAACATTCTCCAAATGGTATTATTGTACATAAGGTTGGAGGAAAAATTTGCATCCCGCATTGTTATGCTTCGAAATAGTAGTTGGAGGCCCACTGTCCCCTCAACTTTTAGGCCTCAATATTTTTGTAAATCTTAAAATTTGCAACATGACCTTTGTCCCGTCACAGGACCATTTTTTGCAGCCGCTATATTGGTCAGCCAAATTGTGAAGCAAATTTGCGCGATTCCAATTGTAAAAGTAATTGAATTCAAAAGTTTACGTGGTGATTATTCTTCTATTTAAAAGATTATTAAATGGTCTATACACCTTTTTCAAATAGAAATTAAATTAAGATTGCACTCAATCCGTTATTGTAGGTAAGCACATGATAATGTTTTTTTTTTTCATTCCAATTGGGCTACCAGTTGGAATATTAATGGATTATTAGACTGCATGTAAACGTAGCTAATGTAACAATTTGAATAAGTAATATGAACAATAAACTACTTTATCAACTAATGAAAGTTATTGGAAGTCTCTGTTGTCTATATGTATGATTCTGTGCTCATTTTCATGCACAAGTCACGATCTAAAACCATGTCTTGATTGTCTCTGCTTATATTTAATCCTCTGTTTGGCTGACAGACATTGTGATGGATATCAGTCAGTCATCTGATTTGAGACGTACCTTTCGTCCGACCCATAGTATCTCCACAAAAGCTTGATATTTCAAGAAAATCTATCCGTCTGTACCGCTGAACACATGGTCAGCGCTTTATCTTGATCCTCTGTGTTATTCAGTGCATGGACAAAAAAGATTTGCTTTCTTTCAGCTGAGTACTGACCTTTCTAAACCTCTGCGAGTAATGATTTTAAATAAGTCACTGTGAGCTTATGAATGCTATCGTCTGCTGCAGGTCCCCATCGCACATTTAAGTCTCTGATAGCTGTCCTTTGACAATAAGACCTGAGACAAATGGGGCTTGCCATAACAACTTGTTCTTCTCACCAAGTCCAGGACTGATGACAGTCTTTTTGTCCTCATTCATACAAAATATATATATATATTTTTTGTTGAAAAATCAGACCTGCTATTATCTGTGACCTGGCCAGGAAGACGTTTAACGCTTTCAGGAGCAACTATCAAAATCTTTTTTCTCCTTCATATATGGAACTGTAGTGTTCCATATATCTTATATGCCGTTCCAATTTAGTATCAAAAACATTTTTGCATTTTGCCACATATCACTTGCTCATCCCAAGACTCTTATTTACAATATACTCATACCAAACATCCTTTAAACACATTAGTACTGTTTGTCTTTTCTCGATATAACTGTACACTTGAATGATCTATAACCCCACTATCGGGTGTCACCCAGAAGAGGATGGGTTCTCTTTTAAGTCTGGTTCCCCTTAAGGTTTTTTCCTCATGTGGTCTCAGGGAGTTTTTCCTTGCCACTGTCACCTCTGGCTTTGTCTGTGTAATTTGAACTACATCCGGATTTCTGTAAAGCTGCTTTGTGACAATGTCTATTGTTTAAAAATAAAATTGAATTGAACTGAGAACACCATATGAAATGTATAGCAGGGAGAAAGGTAGTCACCAGATCTCAGATGCAGAACTTGACGTTACTTCCCACATGTTTTGTGTTGGTTTTGCATACCATAGGAGCACTCACCATCCCTTTGACTGTAAAGTCAGGCCTGTCTGAAATAAAGCAAACAAAACACTCCTACGCTTTGTTTTAAAAAGCAACGCACAGTGGTTGATTTCTTAAAGGTCTGTTTGCATTCTCGGGAGTGAGTACTGTCTAAAAGGAAAACACAAAGGATGTAACACTTTGTGTTTGCTGAGATGAAACACTTGACTGTGACATAAATGTGGAATTGGCACTAGGCGAATTAAAATGACCAACGCTGACCAAAACTTACTGTTATATACAATGGGATCCAAAAGTCTGAGACCACATTGAAAATCCACCACCATCTTGCTTCTGTTCGTCTCCTTACATAAACCCTTCCGTTACTGCCATAAATCAGTAAATAGGACCTTTTTCCTGTGATCCACTGTGAAATGCTGCTATGTCTTAGCCCATGCCAAGCGTTTGGCCTTGTTTCCCTTCCTGAGAAGTGGTT
>JAOUQW010000019.1:9301246-9312347 GCA_028565825.1 Olivaichthys viedmensis | reverse complement strand
AACTCAGATAACCACTCTGTACAATTGTGGTGAGCAGAAAAGCATCTCAGAATGCACAATGCGTCAAACTTTGAGGCGGATGGGCTACAAAGGGAGGCTCTACCCAGTATTAGTATATTCCTAATAAAGTGCTCGGGGAGTGTATATAGGGGAGGACTTGGCTTTGGGACAGGAAGTCCAGAGATTGCAGCGATCAGGTCATTGCTCCCGCTGGGTGAGACTGATCAAAAGCCACTGAGCTGAAGGACAGGACACAGACATGCGCTTCAGGATCACTGTGTCCTGGTGTATGTGTGTGTGTGTGTGATTAGACAGGAGTTGTCCTACTGGTGAGACAGCGTGGTTCCAGCCATTACCTGAGGGATTCTGGCAATGCAAAGATACCCCAGGCTATTTGCTTCTCACAGGTGTAAAACTGTCCCCTGTCCAGACACGCATACAGGGATACAGACTCACGCTCTGATCACTGATTGGGAGGAGAGTGCGTGTCGTGGAGGACACTGGCCGTGTCAGTCTGTCTTCGCTTACCATGGCAACACTTTCTACTGCGCAGGCCCTGCAGCAGAATCAGCTGCCTGCATGCTGCATGCAAACAAGACCCACACATGCACATTCCCACCCATACACACACATATTGTGGACATACACTCTGCTAAACCTACTGCAGAGCACATATTTAAGTCGCTTAAGTGTGGTCCAAAATATAAGACGTCCCCCCTCCTAAATTCTGTCTGCTTATAGTAAAAAATCAATACATACTATAGTCAATAATACATACTAAGTAAGGAATAAAAGACGTCAGGGCGTGCAGTTATAGGAAAATAATCAACAACGGGGTGGTGTGACGTGGCCGCGACGAGAAGCGGAGGGGCCGTTACCACCACGGAGTTGAT
This sequence comes from Olivaichthys viedmensis, assembly GCA_028565825.1. Lineage (NCBI taxonomy): Eukaryota > Metazoa > Chordata > Actinopteri > Siluriformes > Diplomystidae > Olivaichthys > Olivaichthys viedmensis. The sequence goes on along the minus strand of JAOUQW010000019.1, from coordinate 9,311,454 downwards.
TATTTTCCAATAACTGCATGCCCCGTCGTCTTTTATTCCTTACTTAGTATGATGCAAACCGAGACTCGGATACTGAAATTTCACTTGTTCCACCTCCTGTGACAAATGTGAGCTAGTTTACTAGCAGTTAACTAGCGGGCTAGCTTTGAGGGATCACAAGAACAATAAAGGGGCATTTCCAAATGGCACATTCTTGAATAGTCATAGATTCTGGCATATTTTAATAAGGGTAAAGAGGTGGATATGTTTCTGGGTAATTTTGTAGCGTTATCTTGGGCATTAAAAATATATTATTTTCCAATAACTGCACGCCCTGTCATGTTTTATTCCTTTTATACCACAGCAATTTTACAACGATTACACATTTTTATTTATTAAAGAAAGACACGTTGTACTTTTATCCGTTTATAGTATACATTTACAAGTCCCTGTGAATTAGTTGTTACTATAGAAACCAAACATATTAGAACGTGTGTTTTAATATATACTGTGATTTGCCTTGCAGCCGGCACTACTGTCAAACACCTTCTGACCAATCAGAATCGAGAATTCAACAGCGCTGTGGTATAAATTGCATTAATGGAACATTTTGGACAAAAATTTAATTTGCACAATTTTCCCTTTGCCGCAAATGTACTTAAGCCGCCAAGATAAGTTTGGTGTCTGGGGTTTGCTTACAAGGCTAATTTAACTAATAAGTAATAGAAGCTCATAGCCAAACGTCTCCAGCACAGCCGACACCCAAAGTTTGAGAGCGGAATTGTACATTAGAAGTGATTCAAGCAATAATATAGTTCCAATTTTGTTTCTTTACTTAATTCTTTCATATAAGAACCTATTCTGTTACTTTATGAAACTGTTTATGTATAAATGGTATTATTTAACCAAAGTGTGTGATGATTTAGACATGCTGTTTGCCCATTTGCACTGGTAGCTATAACCGTTTTTGTAAATTATGTAAATTACTCTTTTTTGTCAAACTATTGATTTAAAGCACCAGGCAGTTTACTTTTTGTCCTGTTAGTGTTGCCATAGTTCAGCGCTGTATAGTTTCCTGAGCTAAAGCCTTGTTTAATGCTGAAACCCTGTCATTCACTTTGTAAGTAAATTGTTTGTCCAACCATTGCCGCTATGATATGCAAAATTTCTGTTAGTGCAGCTATGGGATTTTCAATGTTATGTCAGTAGCAAGCTAACAGTAGTGTACCTTCCTAATGGCAGTGGCACGTCTACTGTAAAAATACTAACAAATAGCAATATTACAGTTAGGCTGGTGCAAAATCTTTAACATTTTAACATATATAATGCATGGCTGACCCTGCGCTCTGACCCCAGCTTAGGATATGCGAAGAAAATAATTTCACTGTACTGTACTTGTATATGTGACAATAAAAGGCATTCTATTCTATTCTATTCTATTCTATTCTATTCTATATATAGTACGAAAAGAATGGTAGCTTGAATTTCACAAGCTTTCATTTTGTTTTGCTTTGAGTTTTGAGGATTGAGTCTGACATTATCCCAGTTGGAAGCCATTTCTTTGACCCTTCTGTGTACATGATGTGGAAAAAAATACCACAGATATCAGTCTGTCTTGAGAGACAGATGCTGGTGCTAAACCCATATGCATACCTGGTTTGCTATCAAGGTAATGCCAGACTAAAATCCAGGAAGTGGAACAAGATTCAGGATGGTCTGTACACGTCTATCTCTTTGTGGTCCAAATTATTATACTGTATATAAAGGTTTGGATTGATGGGCTGGTACGAACTATACTGAATCTTGAGTATATTGTGGCTGGCATGTCTTATTTTATTTTTAACGAAGAAAATAAAATGCCTATAAAAGAAACATCTGAACACAACACTTACGAGTGTGACACTACGTAGCCAGAAGCAATTTGAGTCTTCTTATTTAGGCCTTTCTAATAATCATAGTCGAAGTTTAACAGAGGCATAGACAAGTTAACGAGCCACAAGTCAACAAGGTCAATACCAGAAACATGAAGGACAGGCATTTTAATACCTGCAAGAGTTATCAAAGACATAAAACATGCAAAGGCATATATATAAACTGACTGGGAGTCCCAACAAGACACAGATGACTCTGATAGGAAGCATGGCATGGAGCAGAATTGTCTGCATGCAGGAACTGAGGAAGGTTTGAGGACAAGGAGCTAGTCTTCAAAGTCTTCAATATCTATCACACAAGAGGGGAACCTTGGCAATCCACATAAATGAATATTACAGATAAATGTGTTTAGAAACTTTCTGTATGAAATGGTTTCTTGTTGTAATCAAAAATTGTGCTTAGCTGTCTAAGGTTTTGCCCAATTGTTGGGAGATCGTAAGCACAAATCCCGTTGAGTCATGTTGACTCGATTCTGATCAGCCTTCCAAGTGCTCATGTCATTTGAGCTGATAATGTATTGGAATGGCTCTTAAGATGGCGACGGGGATTTCCCCAAGAAGAAGTGCCAAGGGCATGTTAAAACATAAGGCATGTTGATTGTCTTGCTTTATGTTAAGTGTTTATCTTAACTATCAATTAGGAGGCATATAGATGCTTGATCTTAGTTTAGATAATCAAATGCATGTTTTCTATGTATGTTTATTATCATTCCAATAGTATGTCAGTACACTGAATGTCTGTGTGTGTATCCTCTTGTAAAAATGTGAATGGACAGTGAGTTAGGAGCTCACACAACTCTAAAAGAGAAAAAGAGAAGTGTGTGTGAGAGAGAGAGAGTAAGTGTAAGTGGGTCATCTGTTGCATAGAGCAGGTTTCATACCTGTACACTGGCTTCCCGTCCTCTCTCCACCCCCTCATATGGCCCCTTCCCTCCATTTCCATCTTTCTGTTTCCTTCACATTCATCAGCCTTCTGCTCCTCACTAGCCGTCCCCACCTCACCCTCTTCCTCATCTGTCACTGCTGAACCCACACTGGAACACACACGCCCGAGAAAAGTCCTGCCCTCTGCGATCAGCAGATCCACAGCACTGATACACACCACAGATACACATAACTCCCAGTGTATAGAGGGAAATTAGCAGAAGATACATCTGGATATCTGAATGTGTCAATTGACAATTTTGCACTTTAGAACTTTAGAAATTTCTCACTTAATATGCATTTTCTTTCCTGTAAACACCTTCATGAGACAACAGAGAAGTAAGAGTGGAATGATATCATACAATATTTATGAATATTAGTCATGTTCTGTAAAACGAACAGGCTTCGGATACAAAAAAATGGCTCGTCTCAGAACCGTATGAAAAGGGTTTGCACTGTCATACAGTGTAACAGCAGTATTTAATACTAAAATAAAACAGTAACTTTTTTATTCAATCAAATATATAAGAAGAATGAAAATTGATAAATGGAAGACAAACGAATATTATATTCAATAAAATTCACGTTCTTTCAAAAACGGCTTACAGATAAACAGAAATCAAAGTAGGAGTTGTAACTATAGTAGTAAAATACAGAGATTTCAAAATAAGTATATCTAAAGAATGTAAAGTATAATAAGTATGCCTTATATTATTTAATTATGACATTGCCATCATTAAATAATTTAATGATGACTATGATAAAATATTTTTTTAATAATTATGTTATACTGAATAACATTTCAACGGGCTGAATTTCTGTTAATCCCATTTAAGATGTAATTAATAACAAGTTTAATTATTTAATAAAATCACCTAAAATAAAAACACATCTACTATGTTGTAGATACTCTATGCACCATTTATATATAATTTTTGAACTTTAATATTATGTTTACAGGTATAAAAACATAATAATCACAGGCTTGGATTAGTGTATATTCAGGTAGACGCGCGCACACACACACACACACACACAAACACACACACACACACATGCAAACACACACAGTTTCTCCCCCTTGCCACTTCCTCTGCAGCCCATGGTGTTTCCGTTGGGGTGAGGGAGTGCCAGCTCCATCCCCCCCGCTCCCTGGTGGGGTCCTGCCTCCTGGCATCTGTCAGGGCAGCTGTCTTTCTACCCACACCGCGCCCGTCCTCCACGCAGCACTGCACGCCACACACAAACACACACACATACCCACAACAGAGGCGTGAATAAACCCAACACTGGGAATGGCCCTTTAATAGAACAGCACATGATCATAGATGATAACCGCATATCACTTTAAAACTATGAGTCATGTTAAAGCAGCTGGTACATGACACTCCAAATTGGCTAAAAGTACCCAACGCAACACCAGCAGTTAGTTCACTTCTGTCTGCCTAATATTATCTCAACAAGACATTTTTAGACTGAGCTGCAGCCTTGAAAGGGGTGGGACAAAGTATGTGAGTGAGAGTGTGTGTGTCTGTTCAGGTGTGTACAAGCTACAAGAAGTGAAAAAAGGGGGAATGTGAGCTTCACAGGTGTTGCCGAATACTGATGTTCTCAGTTCACAGTCCACGCACACACACACACACACACACACACACACACACCTTCGCCTCTAAGTCACAAACAAACACTGTCAGAGGCGTTAGTCCACTCTAATGGCAGGAGCAACAGCAAAACGCGTTATAAACTGCAAAAATCAAATCGTATTTTCCATTCTATACGTCCTTGTATCGGGTGCAACAACTAGTGCTGGGGATTTTGAGTCATTTTTATAATTTGGTACTCGAACACATAAAAAAACAAGTAACCGATTACTCGATATTTAAAGTCATTTAAAGTAAACAGTCTGACGTGTCTGACTATTTAGCTTTATCTAACAGCACCAATTTAATAACAGAAACATTTTCCATATTAGGCTAAGTGGAAGAAACTTGGCAGATGATTTAATGAACTAAACATCCAAGCAAGAGTAGGTTACGTCAAGTATTATATTAATAATAATAATTAAAAAAATTAGTAAAACATTAGTAGTGACACTACACTATATTCGCATTGCATAGACCACGATAGATGAAAATGGTGTCGCTTTATTAAGCAAAGTAAATCAGGAGGGGGCAATATCATCATTTTATCATAAACCTTAATGATTCAGATTTGTTTCTATTTATTTACCCCCAGTAATATTTTCTTGTTTCTAATATTTTGATTTTAGATTTATTTTGCTATCCATGATCAATATAAAAATCCACCATCTTCAAGTGTTCATCTTCATCACCATCATCACCATCTTCAATGGTTTCCTGTTAACCCTATATGCTCACTACATATGGTGTAACATAATAGCAATGTAGAACGGCATTTAAGATTCAGCCACAGAAAATAAGTGACTCCTTATATTTTAACCTTGTCTGGCAAATTATGCACTCTCAACATTCTTTCTATTTTCATTAAGATTAAAAGTACACTTGCTTTGTGTGTGTCAGTCCAACGAAAATCATTTTGTGAATTTTCAGTAGTATTTTACAAATCGATTAGGTGGTTACATAATGAGTATTCAATAAGTGGGCTACTAATTGAGGTACATCGAGGTATGGTTGCAGTAGCCTAACTGTAATATTTGCATTTGACTAATTGTAATATTTCTATTTGTTAGGGTTTTTACGGTAGATGTGCTACTCTAGGAATAACAGGAAGGTTATAGGAAGGTACACAGTTAGCTTGGTGCCGACATAACACTGAAAATCCTTGCTAGCAGAAATAATAAAGCCACGCTAAAAGAATTGAGCATTATCATAGCAGCAATGATCGGACAAACAAGAGCTATGTATAAAGTAAATTACAAGGTCTCAGATTTAAACATTGCTATATAATGACTTAATTGTAAGGATAGACTTGCAGACAGATATTTTCCAGAGATTAAAGATCAGGACTGTAGCAAAGGCTTCAGCTCAGGAAACAATATGAGGTGCGTGATTTACTCTGGAGCAACTTATTGTCTGGAAAATCGTCACAAACACCATGCAGCCCTCCGGGACTGATTCTCTGATAGAAAACCCCACCAAATAGCCCACTTGTAGTAGAGTTTCTTAGTCTCCCTTAAAACACATACTCTCCGTCTCTCATACACACACACAGACACACACACCTCCTGTTAATGGGGAGAGAGGGCGTCCAGCATGGATTGCGATCCTGATTAATTGAGCGCGACGCAGGGAAGTGGGTCTGGACACTACCTGGCAATTTCCTGCAGCCCTCCCCCTCTTTCTTTCTTTCTCCCTCTTTTCTCTTTCTCTCTCTCTCTCTCTGGGCAGGTGGGCTGTGGGAAGGAGTGGTGTGCACTCTGTGTTGATATTCCACTGGCGTCCGGCTCGCCAGGCGCCCTACATAGCAGGCGCTCCCTCTGGCAATGCCTGGCTTGGCTCTGGGCTCGACGTTCTCGACGCAGCCTCTCCACACATGCGCACACATTCACACGAACACATGTGAATACACACACATGCACAAACTCACATGCTGACACACATACTAAGGTATGCACATGTGATACCTTATGTGTTTTTAGATCACATGCATGAACTAAAAAAGCACACCTGTATAGTCACACATGCAAAAGCAGGCCAGCGTTGACCAGACCGGGCTTCTGGACACAAAGATATTTCATTGTGCCGTGAATGCTGCAGTGGCTGTGTGCCGGAGCTGGCTCTCTCGGCCCGCTTTGGCCTCAGAGAGAAAGAGAGCAAGAGAAAGAGAGAGAGAGAGAGAGACAGAGAGAGAGAGAGAGAGAGAGAGAGAGAGAAGCCAGGGAAAATGCAAGAAAGAGAGCAAAGGGAGCCAACAAAGCCAGACTCATAGATACATTAAAGGTTGGGAGAGACAAAGTAAAAGGAAGAGAGAATGAGGTGGACTGAGAGACAGGAGAGAGAGGCGGAGGTATGATATAGCCATGGCGATCCGGGGCGCGGTAATGTGTGTGTTATACCCCGTGGAGCAGGACGGAGACTGCTTTAATGAAAGCACAGGAAGAGGGCAGCAGCTGGTGGCGTGTGCTTGAGCTGCGAGGATAAGACCGTCGCGCTGGGCTCGCCAGGGTCTCTCTCCAAGCCCACGCTCGCACACACACACACACACACACACACACACACACACACACATAGAGACTGAGCTCCTTTGTCCGCTCCGCTGCCGCCCATGCTGGAAGAAGGCCCAGGCCGCGGGGGCCTGGCTAAGCGCGCAGGAGCCAGCAGCATGCAGCTCCAGCAGCGGCCCAAACTAAACCCAGACCAAACCCAAAGCCGGCACCGGTGCCACTGCGGCAGCACCAGAAACAAACAACAAGCAGAACCGGAGACACGGCAGAAGAAGGATTAGGCAGCGCCGGCAAGGACGAAGGTGGATGCTGAAAGCATTAGTCATGGAGGAGATGCTATAAATAAGCATGCTAGGAGCCATTAGCTTAGCTCCGACCCTTGTGGTTTGGGGTTGCCTAAGCTCGATTCGCCCAGCTCCTCTCTGTTCCCTCAATAAAACTTATTGCATCATTCACACATGCATTTTCAATTATTTTATAAACCTTGTTCGATTTTTTTTGACGGAAGACTCAGTTCTGGGAGAGATGTTAGGCATCCCATGGGTTTTGCAAAATAGTATCCATTCTCTGTCATTGCTCTTTGCAACTGGATGATGCGGTGAACGATACAGAGAAGACAATGTTTCTCACATATATTTGGTACGTAATGCAATAGTTTGGCCAAAACAAAATGTACATCCTTTTTTTCCTTACTCCAAAGGTAGATGATCAAACAAGATATGTTTGCTGTCCAAAGTTTGACTCTTTAGTTTGTTACTAGCTACTAGTTTAGCATGGTGAAAACTTCATGCCTGATATCACACAGTCACCTCAAAGAGCATTGAGTTTAACAAAAAAAAAGTATGACACTGTTATCTGTAAAAATTAAATGGACAAAAGGACAGTGTATACCTAAAAACAGTAGTAGCAGCCATCTTGTAACTGAATTAGTTTCTTCCTTAGCACATAGTTTGGTTTCCCTCAGCTCAAGCAGCAGACTCGGGTAGGTTAGAAGTGAGTCAGATGATAATATAGTTCTACTTTGGTTTGTATATTTACTTTTTTTCATTACATGCTTATTCTGCTATGTTTTGTTGCCAAGTGTGTGATGATTTAGACATGCAGTTTGCATGATGCTAAACTAGCGGGTATAAGCGATCCTCACTTGTTAGTTGCATTAGCCTCGTAGCTCCAGTACAATACTTAAAGAAGCAAACTTCGCACACCAAACTTGCCCTGGCTAACTCACTACATTTGGGGTACGAGGGAAAATTATGTCCATTTCATTTCACCAGGGCAAGGTTATGTACAATTAGGTTAATATCAAGCTATCAAACAATATGGTCACTAAGTTTTGAGGAAAAAACAAAGAAGCAGCAGATACGAGTCACTCTGTTATCCCACTTTATATCCTCTAAGGCTTTCACATATATACTGTTTTTGGCGATGCTTCATCTTGAGAATAGTGAAGAAAACCTGGGCACTTAAGGTCTTTTCTGATCTGTGGTTGTGCTTTTCTGATTGTAGGTGCTCCTTCTGATGTGTGTATCCCTATAAACACTTGTGAAAGAGAAATAAGTATCTGTGAGCCATTAACTATGCAACTTTAGAGTTCTGTATTTATATACAATATTCCAGCAGATCTATAGATCTATCCTTAGGTGTAGTAGGGTTAGCGCTCTGGAAAGTTATCAGCTACAAAAATATTTGTGGAGCTTTACACAGTAATCTACAGAATTATTTAGTTCTATTCCATTACATTGGTGAATAATATTTGAATGGGATCCAGTGTAACGGAAATATGTTTTTCAGTTGGTGATTTTGAGTTCTGTTCACAATGTTGCTTGAATCAATGCTGACTAACAAAAATGACTGTATTGCGATTCAGGAGGCAAAGGATGTAGTCTACTTTATGGTGAATAAAAAACAAAACAAAAATAGGCTCCCAAGTGGTACAATGATGTAGCGTTCACCTTATTGTCGGAAGATTGCGAGTTCACATCCCAACAACACCACAGCCATTGATCTCCGGGAGTCCAACAGAGCATAATTGGTCCTGCTCTCTGGGTAGGAAGAATGGCATTACTCTCTCCCTTGTCAATCAGAACGACATTAGCCAATCGTGGGTGTCAGTGAGCTCATGTATATTGAAAAGGGGGCATTTAGCTGCCCTGTGACATTGCATGAGCAGCAGTTCGAAAAGATACAGTGGATGGCTTTAAATGCTACAGAGTAAGCATGTGTTAAAATTTGCCATCCCAGGTTGATAACTGTTATGCGACAGGAGGGAACTGACAAGTGGGTGGGAATTGGCAATGATTAAATTGCACAAAATAATAAAAAACAAGTCTAATCAGAAAAACTGACAATGATTTAAATCCTGGATTTAACCTTGGTGGTTCTGGGACCTGGCTCCGAATCCAAGCCAATGCAGATTGGTTGTGAGTTCAAATCCAAGGATTGCCAGAGAACCACTGTTGGGTTCTTGAGCAAGACTCTTTAACCCTCAACTGCTTGCTTGCTTGGAAACTGTTCGAATGGCTTCGTTTGTTTCGCTAGTAGTGTAGCTTTAGCTAACTGCATTAAACAAAACCTTTTTCACAAACTGAAGAAAAATCCTTCGTTATATTTTTTTATCCATATTTGTTTTGTCCCTTTAAAGTCCCTGTGATCGCCGTTCAGATAGCAATAGACTGTGTCTAAAGAAATTAGACGTCTTGTCCTATTTTAAGGTTCCTTGTCAGCTAATGCTTTCCATAGGGTAGTGCTTCTTCTCCAGCCTAGTAAGTGCATTTTAGTATCGCTCCACAGAGTACATTGCGAGAGTGTCAACATTTTATGCGAGACAACACTCGTACGTACATTGTGCGTACGCAAACCACTGCGCATGCAGATTTTAGCTTAACCTAGCGCCACCTTTTCACAACGTCAACTATTATCGTTACACGTTACAGTGTTGTATAGATAACTACATAAATTACAATAACAATGCTAAAGTCCATATAATGGGAGACTATTTGCAAACATCATAGCAAGTTGATAAGTCGATGGCCTGTATGGAGCTTATTATCCCACAGTGTAGTTAAATGCTAATATTGCGAAGTGAGAGAAGTCAGTGTCTGAGTCTGGGCAACATATCCGCTCATGTCTACGTGTGTGTGTGTGTGTGTGTGAGTGTGTAATTTGACTGTGCAGGAGTGTGTGCCATAAACGGCCTGATGTACGTGATCGGTGGAGATGACGGCTCGTGT
>JAOUQW010000019.1:9281396-9296126 GCA_028565825.1 Olivaichthys viedmensis | reverse complement strand
GGATCGGGGGTGCGATAGGGGAGAGCTAGGTAGTGGGGGGGAATTGGCAATGACACCTCTTTTTGTTAAGGAACTGGTGTGAGCTTGAAGCGTTCATGGTGGGGGGGGGGCAGTGGAGGAGGCAGGGTTTTGGGCGTCTCGCTGCGGTGAGAACACGCTTGACACTTCATTCCTTTCCAGTTAATGCGGCGCGGACTGTGGGCGGTTAACCCTCCGCCTTCCTGGGAGCCTGAGAGTCAGGGGCTGGTCTTTCTGCCCGGCCTCAGCAGGGGACCAGGTAACTTCAGCTCTGCTGGGATACACAAAGACTTGCCGAAGGGTCTGAAAAACACAGAGGCTTGGACAACAAGTGTATTTATTACTGTGGACAGAGGTCTTCAGGTGCCCTGTTTATGTGAATGAAAACAAAGACATCATGCACAACAACGATATTTAGATGTCTTTTTAGTAGTAATTCAAAGCAGATGGACTTTTGAACTGCTGAAGCCTATTGATGAGTGGCCAGGCATCTACAAGAAGACAAGAAGTCTACTTGTTTTGACTTACTACTACTAGGCATTTAAAATTACCTGAAATTTTAGATTTTAACTATGACAGGACTGGTCAAATCTGGACTAGTCTGACCAAAACATGATTAATGATTTGTTTAGGGCTTTTGAACTGCTTGTGTTGACCGCGCGCCAGTCATGTGGGATTTTCCACCCAAGATCAAGCAGAAAGTCAGTGTCCATTGACCATGTCCAAGCAGCGTGACCACTTACGCTCTGCCTCTCATGTGACTCGGCCGAGACGGAGCCTGTGGCGAGAACAAAGGCACAATGGCTTGCTCTACTTTTCCAGCCCAACCACGCCGCTCCTGCTGCAGGTGGACACTCTGGCACGCGTAGTAGCCATCAACCCAGATTTTTGGTGTGTGAATCAATGGAACACTTACGTGTGTGTCTGTGTGTGTATTTGGCTGGTGAGCAGGGAGTTAATGCGGCAGGTCTGTGGCAGTCATCCTGCCCCTCAGCCAGATTAATCATGCAGGAGAGACGCAGCAGGCCTCGTTCCCTCCGCCTGGGGGCCGAGCTGGGCCCGCATGCCTTCCCTATCACATGGCCCAGGCCCTCTCTCTTCTCTTTCCTCTATCTAGGGAGGAGAATAGGAGCAACAGCCCCAGAACGCCACGCGTTTCTTCCTTTCCTCCCTTTCCCTATTTCTGTCATCCCTTTTTTTCCTCCATCTGTGGGCGTCAGAAGATAGAGGCAGGCGGAGAAAAACAGAGGCGTCTATCTCCCATGCGTGCCGACAACAACAACGGCCCCTTTTTATCTCTCATCGGACGGCTCGGTCGGCGGTGGCCAGGCTGAGAGGAGGAGGAGGAGGAGTAAGGGGGGGGGGGGATGAAGGGGGCTGCCAACGGCCTCCCGCACTCGTCTGGAAACGGCTCGCCAACGTCTCCGTGCGTCAGAGAACAGCCGCTGTCATTGTTGCTCTCCCAAGCACAGGACTCGGATCCAACTTTCATTCAAGCGTGCATGTGTGTGTGTATGTGTGTGGAAGGATGGTGAACTGAAGGATGGTGCTGATGATCGGGAGTTGTCACACTTTACTTTAGTCCACTAAATGTTGTGGATCTTTTTTGTAGTTCTCTACATGAGTACATCTAGCGCAAGTTTGTTCATTCATGGTAACAGTCCTTTTGCATAAACAATACACAGATGACTAACTACAGATGAATAATCAGACAAACAAGCTTAATCATGGACAACAAGAGGTAATGCTAATGATGCTCAGATCAGTTGCAGTTTCCTTTACTGAGCTGAACATCGAAAATAATTGCACTATAAAGGTCTACCATCATATGTACATATTTTAATTAAAGGAGCATTACAGCATAAAACTAGCATTTAATATATTTGTCTTATACCACAGCGCTGTTGAATTCTCGATTCTGATTAGTCAGAAAGTGTTGATTAATTTTGTATAACAGCACGGCTCTGACAGTAGTGCTTGCTGCATGGCTAATCACAGGTATATATTAATGCGCTTGTTCTAATATGTTAGCGTTTCTATAGTAACAACTAATTCACAGGGACTTGTATGTCGGACACTCACATAATTTAAGCCTAACAATAAACGGATTTAAAAAAGTGTAATTTAAGAAAGATAAACGTATAATCATAATCACTTTCTGTAAGGAGAACGTTTATTTAACATTTATGGAAGGAGACTCCGGTGTCAGCGCTTCGTAACAGTCAGAGGTAAAGCTGCAGAAAGGGCAGAGAAGTTTGCACTTTGCAGTTTATCAGTAACATAAAAAGCTGCATTTTTTGGTCTGTATTTACTAGAAATAGAGAGAAAACGAGAGAGGCTGGTGAGGGAAATACTGTTTATAGCTGTTATAACGTAAGTGAGAACAGGATCTAACTTGTTTCGCGGATGTTCCACAACATTAAATGTAACTATAAACGGATCAAAGGTACGACGTGTCTTTCTTTAATAAATAAAAATGTGTAATCGTTGGCAAATTGCTGTGGTATAAACATAATAAAACACTTTAGGACGTGCCGTTATAGGAAAATAATCAACTCCACTATGCATTGGGGGCGCGTCACACCACCCCGTCATTTATTATTTTCCTATAACTGCACTCCCCGTCGTGTTTTATTCTTTATTCTTTTTATTCTTTTATTATATAGTTTTCTCTAATGCAGTATTGTATTTCTTAGCCCCAGCTTTTTGACAGAATGAATTTTTTTCACGCATCAATGTCCAGGCACTATTAATACCCATCATGCATTGCGCAAATATGTCATACAACCATTGGGAATCTCTATTGCAATCAACCAGTCCTGTCTGTTAGCTACTGATGTATAGTCTAATAAATACATCAGTGCTGTTAGGTAGCTTCAGTGGTTTAGCGCTTACCTCAGTCAAATAAGATAATAAGATAACTTTTTTCTATATTAAAGCCATAACAATTTGAAGAATGCATACCCAAGTGTGGAAAATATATAGAAGCAAACGCTAAAGGTGTTTTTCACACAATAATGAACATATTTATAATAATGAAAAATTTCAAAAAAGTTAAGCTGCCCCTAAAGTGGTTGTAATTCTGCAAAAATTTACTTCCACCATCAAGATGCGTCATTGGGGGGGAAATTTTGACAGTGTTCAAGAAGAGAAAACTTGTTCTAGAAACTACAGCTGTAGGAGTAGTGGGCATGTTTACAACAGATGTATCAATGTTTTGTTTTTTTTTTGGCTAAAAAATACACTTTTTTCCTTTTAAGTGTATTATGAGCAAAGTTGTATATATACACTAATCATCAGTACCTCAGAAGTAATGCTTTGGCTGCCAATCTCACTGGTCGTCTTGTCTCCAGTCTCTCACTGACTTGCTTTCTTTCTTTCCATGTATTTTTGAGTACAACAAGCAGGGGGCAGCCATGAGAACAGACTATGCAGGGCATGCAATGGTTTGTTCATAGGTTTTGTGACCCCTACCATTGCTTTTACTGAAGATTTTTTGAGAAAAAAATCAATCATAACTTTAATCACTTTAATCAGATACGAAGCAGAGTTGGTAACTCAGACATCAAGTGGAAATGAACAGAAACTGATAGATTTCCGTTAAAGCGGAAAACGGAGTGAATCACAGATGACCCCAACTCCCATACATTACCCATCCCTGGACACCCCCAGGCATGAAAAAAATACTCAGGCACACTCTCCACTCACACACTCTCCAAATTTATCAATCTGGTATAATAAAAAAAACATCTCTGATGCCTCGGAGGATTCTGATCATTTTATTGCTGAACTGTGAGCATTCCTTACAGAGACAATATCTAGCACTCATCCTCACATAAAATCACTCAAGTCATCAATCCATACAGAGAAACAATACACAACATCCCCCTCAATGGTGCAACATAACACAGAAAAAAAAACAAAAAAAAACAAGTGCAATCAAATATTATACTCCCACAGTAAATCAGTATTGGTGGGGAACATATCAAAGATGGCTGACATCTGAATTGTAAATAATTAGATTATAAAAGCTAGAAGAATAGGAGCTTTGCTGGCCATATGTAGGTAGAAGTTAGCTTTGTATACTCAGACAGGATGGCATAGAACAAAAGAAAAGGAGGCGCAAAAGAATATTGCTTTTGCACTCTTTAGGTAAAAACATAGCAGAACCCTTTCATTCAGGTTCAGTAAGAAGCCATAAATATTAGACAGCAGTAAAGGGTCATCAAAACCTTGACCTTGACAAAATATTAATCATATTCTGAAGATCATCATGGCATAAAGTACCACCCTGCTGAAAAAAACAAACAGCTTAGACCAACGTGAGTGGCATGGTGGTCCAAACTGGGCACCAACCAACATGGCCATTAAGGATTATTGATTCCATGGTTTACAATGTTACAAGCTTGGACCAGCATGGGATTCATGTTGTAAACCATGGAAGCAATACTCCTTAATGGCCATGATGGTTGACTACCAAAACCTTGCTGGTAAAGCTGGTCTTGCTGGTGCAACTAGTATGGTCTTGCAACCATCATACATTATGCTGGTCAAAGAACGCAATGGATTTTGTGTCTTTGGTGAATTTTGTGGATCTTTGGTGCACCATGCAGGGATCTGCAATGTTGTGTCTTTTACCACTGAGCTTTATTTGAGGTACCATGTTGGCATGGCCCAGATTGATAAGTGCCCATTAAATTCAAAATCCCAGAACAGAATCAAGAACCCTTTAAGAAATTTTGTTTAGAAAGTGCAATCTAAAGCCACAGCTCCCAGAAGTACTTGATCAACCCTCTTGGCTGTGTGACAGATCTGTGTGAGGGAGGGTCTCGTCAGCTATAATGAACATGGAGCCCGCGCTCATCTCGTACTGATGGCTCTGCTCTTCATGATCTCTCTGTGGCAGTATACACACGCATCAGGTGAGTAGCGCTGACAGTTGCAAAAAGACTAATTTTGCCGATGTGTTGGTGCCTAAACCAAAGAAATAGCTCTCTGTACTGGTGAATCAGCACATGCACGGTCTCTAGAAGGTACACTCTGTAACCGAAGAACAGCAAAGCTGTGTGTTCTCCACTTCATTTGCTAAAAAGCTGAAAAAGGGGACGTGCCGTCCTCCCCTCAGGTTCATGGGCTGAGGTCTAAATGCAGGCGTTAATAGTGAATAATCGGAAGAAACGTGTAATTGCTCTGTTTATGTTATTGTTGTAAACCATGGAATCAATATTCCTTATGTTGTTGCTTTATGACTGGGTAAGAACGTTGCTCCAGAAAAGCCATCTAATAGGACCAGTCTTCAAAAACGTTGATACACCGCAAAGCAGATGTAAACAAAAGAAGAAGAGAAGAACTTGGAGAGAAGTTCTTAAAGAGAACTTCTCTCCAAAAATGTTTGACGCAATTTGTCACTAATGATGGGAGAAAAGCATTTGTATCATGCTTTTAGACAACAACAAAAAGTCTGTTTCCTGGTTTTTGCTCAATAAACCCGTCAGCACGCATCATCTCATTAGTCCTGCTGGCTTTTCGATTTCAAAATGTGGAAAATCACAAAGCAGCTCATGCAGAGAGGCTGCGTTTTTCTCTCATCATAACACCAATCGCCAATTGCTTCAACTATAGGAATATTATCTGAGTGTGGAATTCCCCTTCAAAGTTGGACAACAGTATGTAATAATAAAAATAATACAGCAAAAAATAATACAGCTTTGTGAAAAACCCCCAAAATGGAATCAAATACCCAAGTCAACGAAATCCCTACAAATACAGAGAAGCAACAGTATAAAACAGTCTTAACAAAAGTGTGAAAACACAATGCATTTTTGTGTTTCGTGCCTGCCGAGAGCACAATCATACAAAATATTGAAATAAAAGAAAAATTGTTATAACCCCTCGTCCTGCTGTGTTGCTTGTGAAATTAGAGCAGTGTTCCTGAGAGAGGCAGTCTGAGGGTCCCGTGCTCTCCGCTGATTACCTGAGCGAGTTCGAGGGGAGATGCTGAAGGTGGCTAGGTTTAGTTGGGACTGGGGGTTTGTTGGACCTGGGCGGAGCTTGTGAGCAGATGGAGTCATTGGGCACACTGAAGGTCTTCATCAGTTCAGCCACGCGGCCACGCCCCACCCTGTTTTCCCCGCCCACTCCAGATTCCGCACGTTTGGAGGCAGGCATCACACGGAACTCTTTTCCTAAGAGTGAGAGAGAGAGAGAGAGAGAAAGAATAAATGGAAGACATATGAACTATGTACTGGCGAGGCCCTTTGCAAAAGTGGGACATTTCCACTGATGGCGTTATGACATTTCTCATTATAGTTCAGTGACAAAGGCTGTGAATCTATTCTCGCACATTTTCCTTCTATCCTTGCTCTTCTTCCGCCCTCCGTTCACATCTCTCTCTCTTTCTCTTCCTTTTTTTTCCCCCTCTCTCCGTCCCTGGCTCTTTCTTCCTGGGCTGCAGACTGCCAGACCGGAGGTCGTTGGCAGAGGAAGTGGAGCAGGGACGCAGCTGGGTATAGTTGGTGTGGGTGTGTGTGTGTGTGTGTGTGTGCGTGCGTGCGTGTGTGCGTGTGTGTAATTGAGGGACGGAGGGACGGGAGATGAGGAAAGGAGGGCCGCAGGGATGGCGGTGCAGAGCAGACAGACGCTGCTTAGACACCAGAAGGCTTGAGGAACCACATATTTTTAGCCACATCCCCGGGGACACAGATGTGTAAGCCTGCTCTCGCTCTCTCTCTCACGCACACACACACACACACACACACACACACACACACACACACACACATTTACCCCTTCTCGCTTTCACGCACAAACTCTGACACGCTTATTTTGTTTCTCCACGCAAACTCCGTCTCCTCCAAACACAGCCTCACACTGTCTCAGGCACACCCTGCCGAGTGCAGTGTCCCAATATTCCTCTCTGTGAGTCATTAGCTGGAGTGCAGGGGACGCAGGGACGCCTCGTCCATTAGGCTGGATAGGGGACTGCCTAGGGCCCTGGCAGGGTGAAGGGGCCCCAGTGTGGTACTTTTTAAATTTTTTATTGCTATAGCCCCCATGTTGCTAAAATATGTCTATGTTTGAGAGCGGTGCTGAGTGTGGGCTAACAGTTAATGTGGACTAGCTCAGTTAAAGGAACACTCCAGCATTCAGGGCGTGAAGAGAGAGCATAATTAGAACGTTCAGTAAGTATTCGACAGGTTCTAAGAAATCACATACGTACGTAACGTTTATAAACATTATGTAAAAACATTCTCAGAAAACTTGACAGATTGAACGTTCTTGGAACCAACAGTTCCTAGAACCGTAACGTTCAGAAAACGATCTGCTAACCATACACTTTTGGCTGGGTATCTATCACATCTGTAGCATTTAAGCCTATGCGATTACCACATACAATAATTTCAACATGTTTCCCTGTACTGAGAAAAGGACGGAAAACCTGTTCACTTTAAACGCACTTATAATGGAAGTCTAAGGGCAGTCGTTGGGGCACTCGATAAATGTTTATGCGAAATTTTGAAAGATGTATTTTTGTACAGTGCTTTCATGAATTCTTCAGTTAAAGGTATTGATAAATCTACTTTTACAGTGCAAAGAATTCATGGTTACGTAGCACCAAGGCAGACACGTAACCATGGAAGTGCTTCAGTTTCTGGCTGACTGCACATGGATAGCGCAAAACCTTAGAGAAAGTGCAAATAATTGCTCCAGTGTTGGAAAGTTGGATAAAACTACATAAGAAGAGCTTTGGTAAGACTTTCTCTCATATCTGTCTCATCCTAAGACCTCATCCTAAGAGTGTACTGGTTGTAGCGTTGACGTTTTTGTATTACATAGACACACATTTTAAATGTTTATTGACGGAATTCAACAACTGCCCTTAGACTTCCATTATAAGCGAGTTTTGAGTAAAAGTGCTCTGTACAGGGAAACGTGCCGAGATTATTGTCCATGGTAATCACACATATGCTATAGATGTAGTAGATTGAGATTAGGTTGGGAAAAAAAGCGAATGTATTCCTTTAATGTGGACCAACTGAGTGAGTTAGCTAACGTTACATAGGTAGATCAAAATGAATGCAACAGTTTACTAGGGAGCTAGCTATGCTACCTGTCTTGGTGCTTGATAGCTTGATAATATTTTGTAAACTGCTGTGGTTAAACACTTAAAACAGCGTGCGGGTCGACACTGAGAGGGCAAGATATTAAATTGTTTTATTAGCGATAAAACCATTTAAATGAGACCTAAATGCAAGGGTCAAAGGCTGTTTTTATAGCTGAGGATTGTCAAACTAGAGGCTAACTTAGCAAATCCCAAACGACCCCTTATTTTCTACATACGTGCACTACATAGGGTTTAACATAATGGCTTTTACACCCTATGTATTAGCTAATCCACAGTAAACCTCTATGTTATCTTAATAATATCTAGTCAACAGGTTAACAGTCATGAAATTTGGCCTGCTGCTCTTGACATGGAGAGAAAACTAAAGGGTAATGTCTTGTCATGAGGACTTTTGGAACATTAGTCAAAAACTAGTGAGGACTGTTGCAAATATATCACTACCCTAAATCTGTGCTTGTGTCAGTTTAAGAATATGATAGGCCTGACTTCACTAACAAGGCCACCTAATATAACCATCATGGTGAGTGTCATTCACTAACCCATTCATATTTTAACCAGTGAACTGTCTCCTGCCTTGATAATGCCTGGTGAAATTAGCTAATGTTAGCTCTCTATAAGCTAGTGATGCTTGGTTTCACTAGCGCGATATTGAGGCTAACATAGCGTTAACCTGTTAGCTGCCTTGTAAAATAACAAAAAGAAATGCCTTGTCATATATGCATTGAGTCTATGGGTGTTTTTTGCTCAGTGAGTAAAAATATGTTAGAGGGGCCCATTCTTAAGATCTTAAGGGCCCAACAGACGCAACTCTGAGGGGACGGCCTCGCCTACGCTTCTGCCCTTTGCCACATTTGTTGACATCTCCTCCTCTTCCTCTTCTCTCTTTTCTCCCTCTCGCCTTCCTCTCCCTCCTCCCCTCCTCCGTCCTCCTCCCAGCCTATGACCCGTGGTTCCTGTGTTAATGTCCTCTCGCCGCACTGCGTGGGCCCGCTCTGATTGTCTCACTGTGTTGTGTGGTCGCCACGGAAACCCTGGACAGGCTCCAGCGACCTCGGTGGACACACATGCGCTCGCAGCGCTCTCGCACGCCCGTACACACACGCACAGACACACACACGCACACACGGCGTCCAAAACTGGCTGAGCCGCCTCGTTCTCCACACCCCACTAATAGCCTGTGCTGAGCCCTGCAAACACATCCCATATGTGTGCGTGTGTGTGTGTGTGTGTGTGTTCAAACACGTTAGCGTCCTGCACGTCACTCCCTCCTGTTAGCTGACACCAGCATAAAGAGCGGCACGCTACTTGCCCCGGCGTGGCGTTCTCCATCCTCCCATAACCGCTGCGCTTCCTCCCACCCGGCACAACCTGATCCGAGCAAAGCTGTGGAACCTGAGCCTGAGATCTGGAAGGTTCCACACACACACACACACACACACACACACACATGTCCGCCACCCCTCACCCACTGCCATAACCGTGCAATCAGTCGTGACAAAGCTTGGAAACACCTGATCACCACATTGGAAACCTCTCCTGCTGTCAATAATCAGTGTGTGTCTGTGTAAATGTGTGTATGCTACATGTGGAATGTCTCCAAAGGTGTAGATTTGGGTAGGGGGGTCGGGGGACATATGGCTCAACACATCCTAGTGTTTTCACTTTTTAAAGACAACGTGAAACGGAAATTCGAATGCATTTTTTTCCCCGCAACATGACGTATTTCCAAGTGAAACTGGAAGGTTTTCCATATTTGGGTGGGCGGGACTTTGGTTTTATTCATCGGGATTTGATTGGCTTGTGACATGACATAAAATTATTGGTTATTATATATTTTTTGTCCCACCCGCAATTCTACCACGATGTAATAAATACATCAAAGGCCGTTTAGAGGCGGGAAAAAGTTGCTGCACTTTAGTGAAAGATTACGGACAAAGATGAATTTTGGCTTTTAAGTGATTGACATGAGCTAACAAGGTAAAAAAGGTCACTTTTGATTTCAGGTTGTCTTTAATATACTGTTTTGATTGCTTTTGGTTGTTCAATTTGGCTAAAATCTATTTTTTTTATGTCATATTTTAAACATCTATGGACTAATTGGATAGGCAAATGGGAAATAGCCTGCAATCTGTGACTTCTTTTGTGCAATGTTACTGTAGCACAATGTTGTAGCTACATTTTCCTAGCGGATGCTTGTGACTGACATAGCGATAGCTAGCATAGCTTGGTCCAATTTCTTCATATAACATTCATTTAGTCAGTGTTTGGGATTGACAACGGCATTTACAAATTGAAAGTGATTGAAATTGTGTTACAATGATACTTTATCCCTTCTCATGATAGCCTTTAACAATATTTAAATGTCGTTTTCACTGTCCCTGATTAGTTGTTGTTGTTTACAACAGTTTTGTATTCTGTTTTTATGGATTCAATTTTCTTCTATTGGGCATTTTGAGAAACTCTGCTTTCACTCTTTCAAATAAAATGTCAAAAATTCAGTATTATTATTTTTTGTCCCATTCAGAGGCAAATACTAGCTAGTCTGCTAACAGGTTTTCCCCTCACTCTGTCTTCCTGTTTTCCTACATTTTTCATCACTTGATTAAGAAGTTGACAGCACACACTGATGTCAGGGGGTAGATCTAGCACGGTGAATTCTTATTGAATTGCACAAAAGGCTGTGAAATTTCAGTACTAAGAACCTAACTATGTATGGATGTATGCACCAGGTTTGAGGCTATCCTGATTATGAATAGTATACATATAATTAACATAGAGTGAGAACAGACTGGCCAGATGGATGGCCATGGACATCCAATTTTAGAGAGTCCAACAAAAAAAAAAGTTGCTACTGGTCTATTTTTGGTTGGTGCATATTAAGTTTGATGGTTTGTATATGACCGCAATAGTCGTCTTTTGTCTTCAAAAAGACGTATTAAAAACTTTCATTCTGGCCAAAATCTAGACGTTCAATTAACGCCGACAAAGGCGCTTTTTTCCTAGTTTTTTTTTTTAAAGCATATTTGTGCTCACTGGGAAAGCATGTCCGATGTTACAATATCAAATTATACCGTGATCAAAAATAACATTATTGTTAATATTTAGTATAAAATATGATGGGTCAGGTGCCATAAGCCACCCCATCCACCCCCGGAAAAAAAAAAAAGTGAACCACGCCACGGGATGTTTTTACCTCCCCGCCAAACACACACACACACACACACACACATTCTATGTACGTCCTCAACTCAAAAAAGACAGCTATCCCTTTAAATACCCCCGCCTCATTGGAAAGGGGGGGGGCAGAAATGGGGCAGAGGGCAGAATTCCGGAGCGGCACGTCTGTGCGCTGAGCCAGGCCGTG
The DNA here is from genome assembly GCA_028565825.1 of Olivaichthys viedmensis. Classification (NCBI taxonomy): domain Eukaryota; kingdom Metazoa; phylum Chordata; class Actinopteri; order Siluriformes; family Diplomystidae; genus Olivaichthys; species Olivaichthys viedmensis. The sequence continues at coordinate 9,284,619 of JAOUQW010000019.1, read as the reverse complement.
GGGGGGTCACGGCTGCCAGGGGGAGGGTGTGTGTGTGTGTGTGTGTATGTGTGTGTGTGAGGGGCTTTGAGCAGAGACAAGGCTGGGGGCCCTGTCACTTATCAGCTCCAGCCGAGCGTCGCCCAGGGCCAGAGTCGGGAAGCAGCACAGGAATGTGTGTCCTTCTCTCTGAAGGTGAAGAGAGGAGACGCAACTCGCACGCACTCAGTGAGACGCACACACACACACACGCGCTCGCTTCCACATACGCATGCATGCGCGCATAGACGGAGGGAGCAGCTGCGGGAGGCTGTTCCACTCGCACGCACACGTGCACCCATAGGAACGAATGTGTGCGCACACACGCGCAGACACACACACACACACTCACCCATACTCTTCGCCAAACGCGCAGGCATAAAAGCTCACGCATATTGAGAATGCCCATATACGCACATATTTCTCACACAGCCTCGTGCTTGCGCCGTGGAGTTATCATGTGTATAATATACTTGGCCTATACACCATTTATAAAAACCAATCACGAATAACACATCCATGTTTCTAATATGTCATGACATGAAACATGACAAAGTGCTAGTCTTCTTTACCTGGGCCAGGTGTGTGTGTGTCTTTATTATCCGCAGTGTATCGATATGTCCAGCAGGGGGCGTTTACAGAAACAGTAAAAAATGATTTGTAATGCATAATATCACACACTGGATGGTGCTGGTTCAGCTTTTGGAGAAGCCTAGTTCTGTTGTCGCTCGCAACATCTTTTTGTGTTGAATCACAGACAGAAAGGATTAAAACCGTATGAAGAAGTTAGCTGAGTGTGACGCTTAAAATGAAAATATAACCAAAATACCGAAAAGAAAGAAAAACCCCTAAAGAAAAAGGCACAAGACAGATTCCCTCTAATGGTATCAGTCCATGACCTGTAAAAGACTGGACTTTCAGAGGCAGGAAAAAAACAAACTGCAGTCTTTGTTTTTTACAAGTGTGGTCTGAGCAAGGTCATAAAGATTCCAACAGTCTGGGACGGTTGGTGTAAAAAAGAGACGAGGTTAACCAAAGAGCAAGACTGCAGTGCGAAGATATTGTCAAATAAGGTGCAAAGGAATAGACAGATTGGCTAAATTAAATAGAAAGACCAGCACAGTCCCAGTAAAGAGCTCAACTTCAAGGTAAGAACAAAATAATGCTAGCATTGATCATCATCTAAAGACTGAACTGTGCTGGCAAAAGATCCACATACACATAAGTATACACACTTTAAGGGTGTGATTAGAATCTGTGCACTGGGCTCAATATTTACGATATGGATGCACCGATTTACAACTGGCACATCCTGATTTTTCAGAGTGACAGGTGTTCTTGGGTCAACATGGGCGGCACTTAGGTTAAATGGGATCAGCCAGTTGAAAACTTGATTACATAACATCACCACAATAGTTTACTAGCAATACTTGCTAGTGATCTTGGTTCTTTGTTTTACAAAATTTAATATTTACCCTACTAAATATATATTTTTAATATTGTCACTTCTTAATGGGAACTGGTCTAATGGTTTCCATTAAACATTTTCCCATCAGAATCTAATGGTTTAGTTGTTTCCAAAAGCCAAAAAACAGTTTTATTCGGCTTCAGAATATATTCAGTGTGTAATTCATTGACTTGTGTTTTAATTGAATATTTGCCAGTTATATCTGGATGATCATGAATGCCATATATCAGTGCTTCTTGTTTCCTTGCTGACAGCCTGACGTGCACGATCATTGCAGATGAGAGTATCACAGAAGTCCATTAAATCACCATTAAACCACAGTTGATTAACACAACAGACTCCTGTAGGACACATTTAAATCTCCTTTCAATCAGGTCACAGGTTATCTGTTAAACCATTAGAATCCTTTACATTGTCATATTAACCCATTTGAAAAACACAAAATACCATTACTAACCACTACAAAAGCACTAAGAACCAATAGGAAACTAAGAGTTACCATGTTTGTTTCAGCAGGGTAGACTTTGTTATTACACATTAAAATAGTTTACCTCAAGTAATGCTAGAGAACATGGCTAGCTATTTAATGTCAATCTAGCTACTGCTGGAGAGGTAATGGCTAGAGACTGGCTAATGTTAGCACAGTGCTGCGTTTAGGTAGCTGGCTAGCATAGCTAATGTTGCTAAACTATTATATTGTGTAATTAAAACCAGTATTTTATGCTAGCGGAAATGTCATATGATCAAGCTTACAATTGGCTGATTAAGTTTAACTTAAGATCTGACAGGGACAACGGTCACTTAGCAAAACCAAAGCATATCAGGCAGAAGTTGGGGGGCGTTCATGGCTCAATCGATACGGGCGTCTTTAGCTCTATATTACTAGTTTGCTAAACTAGCTAGTACCAAATGAATTGTCTCTTACACTGTGTTTCTCACTCCCTCTCTGTCTCCCCCTCCATGCTTCTCTGTGGCTGTCAGTCCCAGTCAGGCAGGTGTGGCCCCTGTGCTTCCAGCTCCTCAAAACTAACACCTTTTTTTTCCGATTAAAATCGAACTGTTTGCACAATACATATATACAGTAACTCCTCACCTCTGTTAATGTGAGGCTCAGAAGACTCATTCGGACAGAGCCTGCTTGTGATTGACAGCGGCGTGGTCTTCTCCTGCCTATCCTGGGGGGCGAGGCTGTGCAGGACGCTGGATGTCATCAGGTGGGGTCGATAGCACATGGTGGACAGAGGAATCGAGTCATCCTCAGCCCCATCTGTGTCATCATCCTCTTCTGTCTCTTTAACCTAATGAGGTGATGAAGAGCCTACAGTGAGTTAAGCTTCTCAGATACAGTGGAAAATGAGGAAGGGTTTTTTTTTTAACCTAATCTTTATCCACCATTGTCCATAGCCTATGTGCGATTATCATGGACAGGACTTTCGACACGTTTCCCTGTATTGAGAAAAGAACAGAAAACCTGTTTATGCGAAAGTCATTTATCATAGAAATCTAAGGGCAGTTGGTATTCCATAAATGTTTTAAACAAGCAACTCGAATGTAAAACTACAACCATTACACTTTAACAATAACGGTCTTAGAATGAGACAGACATGAGAGAACGTCTTACCCAATCTGTACGTTACAGTAATCAGTAATGAAAGTAACTCCAGTTATTTACGCTTTTCCAAAGGAAACTAAGCTACTTCCGTGTTTACATGTCTGTCTCATTGTAAGCCCGTCTAG
>JAOUQW010000019.1:9248623-9263022 GCA_028565825.1 Olivaichthys viedmensis | reverse complement strand
GGGCGCTGTATCATGGCTGACCCTGCGCTCTGACCCCAGCTTACCAACATGCTGGGATATGAAGAATGAATTTCACTGTACTGTACTTGTATATGTGACAATAAAAAGGCATTCTATTAAATTGTCATTCTCTACAAAGACAAGTATTAATTTAAGCATACATTAAGCATTGAGGGCAGGGTTTCATGTGGTTTGATGCTGAAAAATTCTTATTTTTGTGAAAAGGGAGCATTTCATGTTACTATATTTTTGTATTTCCAAGTATCCTTAATAAATGTTGATACTGTGTGTTTAAAATCATCATGCAAGCCATTGAAACTTGATATAAACCAGGAAGATTTTTTAAATGACATTGTGACACTCTAGAGGTTGTTACAATGTAATGTGATTGATTAGACTTAGTAATAAATGATAAAAAAAATATATATTATATTATATTTACACACAGAAAACTTAATTGGAAGTCAGTAATCCAGTATGGTCTTAATGTCTCAATCTCTCAATGTAGGCACATAGGAAAAAAGAAACACAACGCATAGTTGTTGAAAATTAAACTCTTTTTAGTGACATGTGGGTAAATTAACATTTCTTTTATTTTAAAATTTGTAAAATGTACATAAATTATATTTGACGCATCACCACCGAACGTGTTATTCAGTAATCCTTCTTGCAAAGGGAAGGAACATAAGAGATAAAAGAAAAAAGAAATTGCACAAGACATTCCTTGTTGAGAGAATTTTCAAACAAAGATTGGTCAGACATTTTTTTTTTCTAGCTGGGAAAGCAATGTGCTACTGACATCAACCACTGACGATAGAAGAGTCCACCAGAAACCTTCGTCCAAGCCTTCCCAAGGAATAGAAAGCCAATCGAGGAGCACAAATACATGTGTAATGTCCTGGCCCCGAGACCCAAACACGAACGCCACTTTTATAGCCAATCAAGCATCATATCCCCTCCACCTCCCTTCCCACGTTCAGAGAAATGAAAACATTACAGGAGACATGGAGCATATGGATGATCTCTAAAAGTGCTAGTTAACTGCTCTATGTTGCCTTCAACAGGTTGGGTGGAGTTTGCTCATTAAGCTTGGTTTCTTCTCCTTTAGACCCAGACTTTTTTTTTTGTAAGTGCAGATAAAGGCTTTTAAAACCTCTGGAAAATAAATGTGAATTTTAGCCACATGCGTTCAAATATTAACCCTTATATTTTAATTGATATACATAATAATGCCGCCATTGGCACGTTTGATATTGCACACAGTAATGAAATATAGCACTGGAAAACAACAACAACAAAAAAGCCATGACAAGTGCTGTGGAAAGTCAAAGAAGGGGGGAAAAAATAGGATGTGCTGGCCATACCCTGTACACGAGGAATTCAGCCACTGACAAATTAGTGCCTAGATCTAGAGCTGTGAGCAGACAATCTCACAGTAGGCCAAAATTGGCCACCCAGAGCCAAACCTAGTCCACAAATCAATCTCCCCTTTGCCCTTCCTGATGTTGGCCAATGTCTGACATGTGAAGAGCAGTGAAAATACTGTACTGCATTTTCAAGGCTACCACCCCATGTCTGAGTTTACATGTGGGCTGTGGGCTGATGCCTGGATGCGATCTGACGACAGTGCGGGAAGGGAGAGACTGAGTCAGTAGTCCGAGTAAGGCTCAGGGTCAAGAAATATAGAATGTGTGAAATGTCCTTATTATCCTTAGGACACCAAGCAAGCCCATCAGAACAGAAGTTATGCAATAGCATGTGAGGAAGTCATGCCCAACACAGCATCAAAAAAAAAGAAAGAAAGAAAAGACAAGAACCCAAACTTTGATCCAAAGCACCAGCCAGCGTGCAAGCATGTGGAGTGTAAGGCACCAATGCTGAAGAGTATGCTCCCCAACAAGTAACATTAAAGTCGGCTCTCCTGGTCGAGCACACAATGGCCCGCGGTCAAGCTTTACAACTGTTGTGCGTCCTTCTTGTTTTGAACTTTGCAGCTCTCTGAAATAGAGTTCTTGCTTGTGGGCATAGCCAATCCGCAGACCTACCTTACCGCACATGCTTATGCATCATGAGCTCGGCCAACAAAGTAAAAACGAAGAGTTCATATCAAATTTTCAAGCTCTACATTCTGTGCTCGTAACTGGCAGGTTGAGAGTTCAAATAGCAGAATGCCATACTGGCACTGTTGGGATTTTGAGAAGGGCCCTTTAACTCTCAACTGTTGTATGAGGCTGGGGTTATACTTGGTGTTAACTATACGTAGGCAAGATGGCTGCCGCACGTATCCTGCATTCATTCTGCGCGCCAATTGTGCACGTCCCAAAGAATTAACGCAATGCATGCACGTGGTGCAATACCAACGTAAATAGTGGGGGCAGTGACGTAAATAGTGCGACGTGACGCGATGTATGCAACAGACTGAACAAGCTAGAGCTATGTCTCAAATCGCACACTTATGTACTATTTTAGACAGTTTTGAAGTATTAACAATAATTGATTTTCCTATGGTTAGTGTTTGAATAAGAAAAACTCTCCTGTAGCCTACAAACCAACCGAAAAGTCTGTTTTACGTATTCATTTTCTGGATATTCTAGATTAGTAAATACTTTTAAATGTAAGGTATACGCTTTGAGATGCAGCTCATGACGACAATCAGAGAAAGAAGAGAAGAGAAACTAAGAGAGCTTGTCTGTGTGTTTAACATCTCCATGCTGCTGCACAGCGACAGATATGCGTCCCAGAATAACTGGCATGAAATCGCTAAACATTTTACAGGTTCGACATGGAAACCTGTTGGACAGGGATGTTTCGGTTCTGAATGTCCTCTAGTGGATATCGCTATTAATCCTCCAAATGTACAAAAGGTACGCAGGCGAGTACGTGAACAATGCTGCTCACGTAGCTGTATCGTCCGCGCTCGTAGTCACGCGTCAAGTAAAACCACGACCTAAGTCACTTTGGATAAAAACTTCTGCCGAACGAGTAAATGTAAATTGTGACATGCCAACACTGCTTCGCTTGCCTGTGAGCAAATAATAATCACTCTGATTAGATTAATTTCATAATATTGTCAACTTTTCAATGAGTCTGTGGATTCAGAGATGTCTGCGGATTAACCATACCCACAAACAACAGCTCCATTTTGAGGACGTACCAGCATTATCGGGCTTCACTGTGGACCGGCGCATGCCTGACTGGGGCTCTCCCCAACACAGGCCCTAAAGGACCTCTGGGAGAGAAAGGGATTTCATTGCAACAAACCTGTCGTTCATGTATGATCAAACAGTCAAGGATTCGATACTGTATTTACAAGTAGAACGGAAATTATTCATCAACTAAGTGACCAAACATCACTGACAGGACATTGTCTATGAAACCACTAAATAGAAGATCCTTGAGGACACACATTGAGAAATCCACCTCAATGTAGCTGTGTATAGGTTAACATGCAACAACAGCATTCCTTGGTGCCACTCATACTCTCATTGGTAGACTAATATAATATTTAAATCCTTCTAGAGATTGTTATTTAATTCCCCCACTGAAAACGTGGGGTATTATCTTCTCTGTAAGCACTGAAATACAGCTGACTCACAAAATCATACTTTGTATATATATATATTTTTTTTTTTTACGTTAGCATTTTATGTTCCGTTGCACCTTTATCCAGGGGCCTGGTAGTTTAGGGATGAATTTTTCTTACAAAACTCTTTTTTAAGTACTATGTGACTGCTCCCCCTTGTTTAAAGGACCTTTTATAACTTGTTTATACATTTTGCATGACAACAAGACACAAGTACATCGCATACTCATCTGCATGACAATTATTCCAATGAATAAAAATACACAGGGATATACTCTATAGGCCGCCTTTGCTTACGGGTCTCCATGTCAAGAACCACCGTCCAGTTGAGCAGCTCTTCTAATAATCCGAGTAGAGCATTCTGCGGTACGGCGAGCACTTCTGACCTTTGCCAGAGTTAACCTGTATCTACGGCCTTCCACGCTCACTGGCATTTTGACCTTTTAACCTCCAGGGTCCTGACTAGCCTTCGGTGATGCTCTTTTAACATAGGAGTGGCATGGTTACCATGACAGCCTCTTAATAGGATTTTAAGATTTGGTTAACAAAAAACAAAAAAAACGAAACCAAAAAACACATCTAAACCATCTGATTTGTGCTGAAGTTATTAGCTTACATGTAAAGGACTCTTTTTTTTTTTTCTTCCATGTTTGGGCAACAATTCCATTTGAACATTGCAAACACTTTGTTTTTTATAATATTTTCGACGTGTACAAAAGTTCTCGGTTAATAAGGGAAATAAACACTCAGTTCTTTATCTGTAGTCAAGTAGGAAACACGGTTCATATATAATGTTATTACTCTGTTTAGCAGCCGCTTACTGTATTAATGGTGGGTAAGTGGATCACATCCAGCCATGGGGTACGAGTTGCACCTGTCAGCTTGTGGAGGTTTGCTGTATGTTTGTGGATACTTACTGCTCCCTTGGAGTTAAACCGTTACAGTTAAATCTTTACGTTTCTTTCATTTGTACAGTAAAGTTCGTTTAGGCGTCGTTTCGCTTTGTTTTGATCGTATATATATATATATATATATATATATATATTTATTATTTTTTTTTTGCATGTTATCCCCCCCACACACACACTGCCACCCATCTCTCTGATGAATAGAGTTTTACAGGCTGATAATTACACTGTCAAGGCCCTTACATAACACCAACCCTTATGGACTGTTAATTTTTTTGACAGGTTGTTCTAGTGGAGGGAAAGTAATCAAATGGGTGTAATCAGATTTTTAAATAGTTGAATTGTGTTTCAAAACAGGCACGTACTACAGAAGGGAGTTCTTATTACCACTGGGTACTCAAATCCAGTCACATTTTACTCTGCTCTAAAACACTCAATTCAGCTGATAAAGAGCTGGAGAACTAGCTGACGAGATAAAAGAGGTGCATTAGAGCAGGAAAAAGACATCACGAAGAGTTTCTGTGTAACTCCAGACCTGCAGTCGCGTCACATCGCTCTGTGTCATCATTCTTTTATCACTCCTTTCTGGATAACATTTAGTCAATTATGAAAAAAGTGTCAGCAGGAGTGTGTGTGTGTGTGAGAGAGAGAGAGAGATTTGGTAGTTCATTAATGCACTGGTGTGTCTGTCATAAAGCATGTGAGCAGGTGAGCGAGGAGTCGTTTTACGAGAGCAAAAACCTCAGATTTACTGCAGGTCTGAAGCATGAACTCAACATACTGGCTTTTGAAATGGAATTTTCTTTACTTCTGATTCTAATCACACTTTTAAATCATATGTTGTATATTAAGGATCAAATAACATTTTCTGAGCAGCTTTCAGCATTTTTGAATAGGTATTTATTTATTTAATTATAATTCATTTTATTGGTATTGTAAAACACGGGTTAGGGTTAGATAAAGCGTTTACAGAGCTGTCCTTGGTGCTGAAATGGTGGCACTTTCAACATTAATAAAGTTGTAAGAAAAGCTACGGCCACTTGCCCCACCTCAAGCTCTAACCCTAACCATTGAACTTTACGTTGCAGTTGGTTTTTTGGGGAATTCTTCTGGAGTTGTGATTGTGAGATTGTTGTTCAATCCCAGAATAACAAACAGCGACCCCTCGGTTCCAATAAAGGGTCCTCAGGGGTGGACAAATCATGACTTCATTAGCTAGCCCACCGGGCAAGTTAAAGCTCCAATGTGCTTGCGCAGTCACATGTTTTGGTTGCCCAGCACTAGTTAGCTAGTTATATATCTTTCTTTTCCACTTCATTAAGTGCATTAATACAGACGAGGGATGGGCACAGCAATGTAACATTACTTGAAAGAGAAAATGAGCATGTACTTGTATTCCTGGACAGTTCTCTGTAGCACACAGCACTTTTCCACTCCTGTTAATATCTCTGATGTAGCATATTGTTTGCGCCTTCGAAAAAATGGCAACAGTTTGGCTATGAACTGTGCTGTTTTCTACTCGCATTGCACGTAAATTGAGTCTGACTAGCCAGCTCGATATGTTGTGTTTTAATGCGAGGTGACGCTAGCATTTAAGTACTAGCAGTCGAGTTATATAACAGTTTTGCGTTTCACTGCGCTGTATTTTGCAAATTATTTCTCCACTATTTTGGTTGTGAAAAATGTTTCTGTGCTGTTATTTATCCAGTAAAAGCCTCCAGCTCTTGTCCTGCATTCAGTCTTCAGTCTTCACCTACAATCTCTAATCGCTATGTGGCTCATTACGCGTCACGGCCCGAGACGTTCAGTACAGACGAGAGGAGAAGACAGAAAAGTTTGTGCACTTGGGAGCAACAGAAACTTTCATTTCTCTCTACTTTCACTGTGCTGAGTGCTTTCTGTTTTTTCCTTTGATTTCAAAAGGGGGAGAACAAAACAGAGTCGTCTACTCCTCGACTTGCTATGCTTGCTCTAATTATTGATGATATTGATATTGATATTGATTATTGAACTGCAAATCAAGCAATTGTCAGGTTGTTAAAACTCTTCTTGGGGTTAAAATGTATGTGTTAGAAAAGGAAACAAACTGCACAGGGAAACTAAAGAAGCAGGATTGAGTAACACACCTACCAACACATTCAAATATTGCAGTGCAAGGTTTTACTCGAGGACCCGGACCGCGAAACACTTGCATACCTGATACTCATAACTATATACTGTATATAACTATATATATATATATATATATATATATATATATACATATATATATATATGGTTAGATACGGCCACAGCAATGTTTATTCAGCTATTCATTGCCACTGCTAAGGAGCAATTAGCAAGACATAAAACTAGGATCTTTACTTTAAGGATTTCTAATCATTGCAGAATTGCCATTAGTTAACCAATAAAATAAAAACATGTGAAAACAAGTACAAAATATAAATAGATTCACCTTCAAAAGTTCTTGAAGATTATTGTACAGACCCTGAGAGAAAAAAGAAATTGTGTTATAATGTGACATTACAGAAAATCTTTTCACTTTAGAACCATTTTGTCTCAACTTGCAGAGCTCCAGATCGTCTGTCACCAGCCCACACTCGATAACACATCATCCCAGGTTTACCAGCCTCAAAGTCCCACAATAAACATGGTGCTTAGACAGAACTGGAGTCATCAGCTAGTGCAATCCCCACAGGGGGGTCAGACCATCTAACACACACATCAACACACACACACACACAGCGATTTAGCTCAGTTTCTCACAGAGCGTCTGACAGTTTGGAGTCTTGTGGTGCTTCTCTGGGAGTCACTAACACCCAGTGCAATTATTCTCTCTCTGAGACTTCCTGCAGTCTCTCCCCTTTTTCTCAAAAAGAAACCGAATGTAAAGCGACTCCTTGAGACTTTATTGAGACATTAGAAGCAAATCTGGTTACCTTGAAAGTCGATTAAATTGGAGAACATGTACAGGTCCTGCAAAATCTAAAAGTGAAAAATGTACCATCATTTTAAATAGTTTACATTTTTACATTTTAGGGCCAACTCCATGTAAATCTTGATCACTGCACATACCAATGGCTGGTCTATTTTCCCACAACGCAGCCCAGCAATGCAACTCGAGTCCTTCTCTTAAGGTCGCCTCACTGACCGTTAACGTTATTGCTGTTATTTATGCTTTGATCAGACATCCTTCTTTTCTCATCCTTTCTCACTGCTTTAAATCCCCTTCCTTTCTTCTCCCTTGTTACCCACTTCATCAAGCTTCAGTGGGTTAAAGTAAACACTCTGCTTAAAATACTAGAGAAAATGTTCACAGTGCTACTTCTTCTAACAGTTCGTGTTTAATATTCTTGTGAAAAGAGAGTCCTTGGTATCTTATCTGGTCTTAAGGCCTTTCTACAGCACACAATCTTTTCAAGGCCACCAAACATTTCTAATGTTCTCAGGTGAAGGTGAAAAACAGTGCTGGGTAAATCCTTGGCTAACCTCACATCATTAAATCAACATTATTACAATGACAGACCTTGGTATGATGCTCTTTAACCTGCCTTGTAGGTCTGCGTCAAAGTCTTAAAACATTCATTTTACTGTAGTGGCCTTCTTTCTCGAAAAGCCATCCTCAGTGTAACCAGGTTCTTTGTTAGTTAAGTCCGTTATCCAGCATCGTTGTGGCTTTAGTTTCATATAGCCAAAGTGATTTTATTTGATCATCACTTTCACATAAATGAACTTCAAACCTGGCATTTATATTATTTTACTAGACAGAAAACAGGACAGAAGAGCAAATGCCGTCCGAATTGGGCATATAAGGAAAGAACATCACTTTGACTCTTTAGCATCAGTTATGTTTGAATTAAAACAAATTAAAAAGGCACTTTGCATCGAAACAATGCAAGTCCTGCTATGCATTTTTATGCTGCATGCATGCACAGTAGTGTCATATCCTGGGCAAAAGAGATTTCAGCAAATTCACTGGTTTCATATGAACATTAGTAAGGATAACGAGGAATAGTTCAAAATACCTAGACAGAGGATAATTATTATAATTGGTCGTGTAGTTCTGAGGCGGTGTTGCGCTAAAGTTGCGCTAAATCTTGTTCAGTGACAGTCAGACCCCGAGAGTGGAGCCATTAGAGCTTCGAGCAGAAGACTGATAAATGGGCCGAATGTGTTTATAGCCTCTGTTTATTTCCTCCATTGGCTGAAGGACTAGAAATCAGTGGTGCTGCATGTTAACCCACTCGTTTATTGCTTTTGGGGAACAAGAAACTCTTCCATACACATGAATTTGGAAGAAGAGCCATAACGTGCTGGACAGCAAAAAATAAATTACAGCAACATCCCATCGGGGATGTTTTGTCATCTTAACCTTAGTCGTTAAGAGACGACAATTAACACTGAGTGTTAGGAGTTTACGTGTTACCATTTAAATGAAGTATATGGCCCAACCGATCTTCAACCCGCATTCCTTCCGGTATTACATTAATCATTTTCTTTATAGTCTTTATAGAACTCTGGGAAAATGGCATTCTTGAGGACCACAGTAAACAGACACACACACATATTATTATGTGGTATTATTACACACATTATATATATTGAACGATTAATATACCTCTGGCCTTCACAGCAACTTGCCAACTTCTTTATCACACACACAGATCATCAGCACAGATAATTAAGTTTTATATCAACACCTTCAGAGCTGTACAACCCCTGCCTGCCACTCTCTCTAAATTGTATTGTATCTGAGCAGCTTGGCGTTAGGATGGTCACATACACACTCCCTCATACACACTGTAACACATGTGAGGATGATCAAGTGTTTCGGCCCAGATGATAGAGCAGATGGTTCTGTCCGGACAAAGGTGTGTGATGGGCAGAAAGAGGTGTGTTTTAATTACACGTCAAGTTTGTCGTCTGTTCACCAGCCTGGAGTCCTTGCCAGGTGGTGCAAAACCAGGTCAGGTGAGATGTGACCACATACATGCCTTTTGCTTAGAAATTGGCCTTATAAGCCACCATACTCGCAGAATAATGAGGGGGAGGGTCTTTAATAATGTCCCAAAGATCTAGGCTGAACTTTTGAATTAAATCACATGCTAATGCAGACATTGTCTGAGTGGGCCTAGTGTTGGTTTGTTTTCTTCTAGTATTTTTTAGTATCAGCACTACTATTAAACAGTGCATGTAGTGTGTTGTCTGTATAAGGACAATGGAAAAATCCCCAGTTAGGCCACTTTTGAATACTTAAATAATGTTGGAGTACTCAACAGTGTATAACAACGTTGTGTTATTTAACTCTTTTGAATAGACCTGCCTAAGTTAGAAGTTTTCTTTCTGTTTTGCAGTCTGGATATACAGTAGTTGAATACATTTATCAGTATTTCGCTCTCTGTGTTTTGCAGTGTGTGAGGGCACCAATAACAAGCTCAGCACCCTGTCAGATCTGGACCAGCACTACCACACTCTACGCAAGTTCTACGAGAACTGTGAGGTGGTGATGGGAAATCTGGAGATCACCAGCATCGAGCGCAACCACAATCTCAATTTCCTCAAGGTGAGTCCAACATTAACATTTAACCTTAACCCCAAATCCTAAACCTAATAAACCACAACCTAAACGTTCTCAGGGTGAATCAGGCTATTAACCTTTAAACTTAAGTCTAAAACCATAAACTTTACCAACCGTAAACTTAACTTTCTGTAGGCAGGTCTGGATAACCCTACCATTACAATGTAAGAACCACATTCAAGCCAGCTCTAATACTTAATTCTAGGGCTCTGGGCTACTGATCAGAAGTTTGTGGGTTCAAGCCTCGAGACCACCAAGGTGGGCTGTTGGGCCCTTGAGCAAGACCCTTAATCCTCTCTGCTCCAGGGGAACCGGTGATGGTGCAAATAATATGAAATCAGCCTTGCATATGAAATAGCACCAAGAGTAATTTTTTGCAACTATTTTTCGCACTAAGGCGAGGTGATGTGGATGCCTGGCATGAATTTACAATGTATTCAACTAAACCTTAACATTTTCTATATATTAACAATAACTGTTCTATATAAAGGTCTTTGTTGATGAAAATTATTGTAGTTTAGGATAGAGGTGAGCATCGGGACTGGGATCCCGTGGGGAACAGTGTCTATTCAACCCCACACTCTCAGTTAGGTGACTGTTGTGAGATATTGGAAATTGTGTGTAACTATCACTGGGAGAAAGTGGAGGAAAATAACCTAACCCACTGCAACCTTCCTCAAGGTGAGTAGATGTGATTGATTAATGTTCAACCTCAGGCTATATCAGAGTATTGTATCCTGTGTTGGGTCTTATATTGATGACTTCTGTTTGTCTACAGTGTTATTAAATAATAGGTTCACTATCTGCTTTGTACAAGAAGCAGTGCTTTCTTCAGTTAAGTGGAAAATCCTTTATCTATTTTTGACAACTATGGCAAATAAGGAACACTTTTAGTCTGTACTTTTAGAACACATCAAATAGGGACAAAAAAGGCTCCTGAGAAGTTAAATTGGTTAAGGCTGTGTTTCGCATGTGCAGATTTGGGTTCTGTTGCTAGGACAGGCGTTTGAATCTCAGAAATGACACAAATATCCATGTCTACAACTGGAAATAATTGCTCAGGTTACCTCTCCCAGCCCTCAAGAAAATCTGTTGGGTAACATATGTGGCTGTCGGATAAATTTGCAATGGGAGAAGCTCTTAGCCCAGAGGCTTTCGATCCAGCCCTCAGCAATCTATGCCGGTTCATAGATTACTGAATCCTTGAGGACTTGGTTGAGAACCTCTGCCTTAACCATTGTGAGGAGATGGAGATCTGTAGTGTCTGATGTATAGTTATCGAGTCATGCAGTGCTTCTTCTAAGATGGTGTGATCTGTATAATCTGTGAAAATTAAGATCTGTTGTCATTTTTCCATAAATACTGTCAATAAGACTCCTTTATTTTCTCTGATTAGCAATCCAAACATCCTCTTTGACTTTTGCTGCATCTAATGAACTGAACTGCAGCTAATTACCACACTCTCATTTCAAAAAGAGTTCATACACATTTCCATTAGTCACTGTGTTATGTATCTGGTGGATTGATAAGGAGTATCAGGTATGATGGGAAGCAAAAGTTAGATTTCTCTCTCTGTCCCAGCAGTCTCACGCACGGTTAATTTCTCAGCTCTTTGCTGTGTTCCTCTGTTTCACTCTGTGACGTTATGGATCAGAAGCTCACCAGTGGTACAGATTCTGGAGAAACACAAAGTTGGAACTGTGCAGTCCCTAATACATCCTTATTCTCTAACACACCTGGTCAAGCCAATCACATCTGCTAATTATTTTCATTAAATTATAACAATTATATGATTACAGGGAGGAAAAATGTGTTACATTTCAAGGTTGAATACTTTTGCAAGCCACTGTATGTGATGTGGTGTGATGAATTTGTATTCTGCACTGATTGTGCACTTAAGCCCAGTGTTGGCCTGATTGTGTAACCTCTTATGAGTGCAGTGATCAGTCTTTAATCAGAACTTCATCCAGTTTTATTTGCATTGCCTAATATGTCCTGGTATTATCCAAATCAGTGACTGCAAAGACCTTATGAAGAAAAGATGTCTGACTGAAAGATAGAGAATAGATTTAGACAGATGAATGAAGTCTGAACATCTGTTCCTCTTTTTTAGTTTTTTAGTCAGCCTCTAGAACTGACTAAAAGTTGGAGAAAACCTAATACTCTTGTATGTTTACTGTCCTCAACAATAATATAAAAAGTTTTAGGAGCTTTCATGAGATCTTGAGGTTTGACCTTTTAATGCACCTCTGTCTGCTTTTATATCAGAGGAGCTCTCATCTTATAAGTCCTCAATATCATCCTTGCTGTCAGGTAGCTTTATTCAGCTTTATTCTGCCTTTGTTTCAGTGTCTTTGTAATTTTCCAGTAGGATCTTCAAACTGTTGAAATATGAGACTGTAAGCAGTCATTGGGTGCAATCGTAAGGTGCATTTAGTTCAAGTTCAAGTTCAAAGCCTTTAATCAAAGCCTTTACTACTTTTATTTCATCGCTCAATCACTCAATCACTTCATCACTCCAAAACCAACCAGATCTCATTACAAAATTCGTTAGATTTCTAGTAAGCAAAAGCAGTTTTACAGAATTTTGTACAAGTGAGGGCTAAAACCGCTAAATCCCACCCTACCCTTAACTAGTCAGGAAAGGGACTGGTCATAAATCAAGGCTACTAATATAAGAAAGGAAGATCCAGTTTAATCAAGTTAGTAAAGTATTATTGTCCTCAGCCTT
This sequence comes from Olivaichthys viedmensis, assembly GCA_028565825.1. Classification (NCBI taxonomy): domain Eukaryota; kingdom Metazoa; phylum Chordata; class Actinopteri; order Siluriformes; family Diplomystidae; genus Olivaichthys; species Olivaichthys viedmensis. The sequence goes on along the minus strand of JAOUQW010000019.1, from coordinate 9,250,222 downwards.
TCCTAAATGGAGAATATTCCCAATAAACTATTTCTATATACAGCAGTAATATCAACACTGTCTCAAGATTGCAAAGCCAACTCTTACAAATGGTTAAGGCTGGTTAGTGGTTGTAACTTTTTAAAACTGTATTGGTATGAAATTTGGCTAAAATGCTTGTTGTTAAAATTCCTACAATTATTAATAGGATTGAGTTGATAAAATCGTAATTTCATTAAGTTAGGCATTTTGGAATTTCAGTGGTAGAACTCAACTCCTATTGAGACTGACAGTGTGCTTGGAGTTTTTTGTCTTGGATTTATTCTCAGCTAAAAGGTAGGCTCTGTTAGTGTACTGTCTTGGTTCTGTCTAGTTTACTATCAGCCTTATTCTGTTGTCTGTAGTATTCTCTTAGTGTATCTGGTGGTTAGAAGTGTATGAGTTAGTGTTTCCCCTTCCATCCTAACCCTGCTAAAGTTATCTCAGCTTCACTACAGACTGGATTTCTCCTTCCTAGCTAAGTATCACCTTCAATAACTTTCTCTTGGCTAAGTATTTCTCTTACTTATTTACCTCCAGTTCTCAATGATTTTCTTCCATAATGTGCCACACTCCATTCTCTGTCATCATATCTCACAGACCCCAAAGACATCCTCCACGACATAGAGGATCTACTACCAGTAACCTCATCTACCCTCCACTGTTGTCTCAATCTAAAACAGTGATGGTAGGTGGGCTCTGGAACTGCCAGTCTGCTGTCTGGAAGAACTACCTTCTCTTCACTCTCTCCACTTTCTGGTGCTGAATGAGACCTGGATCACTCCAGAGAATTCAGCAACGCCAGCTGCTCTGTCCTTCGCCTATGCTTTCTCTCACACAACACGAGAAACTGGCAGGGGTGGCGGCACAGTCCTGCTTCTGTCCCAGAAATGGCACTCCTCTTGCTCCGTCTCACCTTAACATTTCATCATTTGAATCCCATGACATCCTAAAAGCTTTGCCACACCCTGACTCCGTTTCTTCTCTCCCACTTGAATCTGCCACCAATACTTTCCTTTTCTCTCTTTCTTCATCCATTGACTTTCTCTGCCCTCTGTCTTCCAGACCAAGAAAGTCTTCTCGCCCTGCTCCTTGGCTGCCAGATGTGCTTCGCAGCAATCGGCGAGAATTGAGAGCGGCTGAGAGAAAGTGCAGAAAGTCACAACTTGACTCTGATCTCCTCTCATACCGCTCTCTTCTATCAAAGTTCACCTCTGATGTGACTGCTGCCAAGACATCCTTCTACAAGGCAAAGCTAGGAGCATCTGCATCTGATCCACGCAAACTCCATAACATTTTTTTTTCTCTTCTCAACCCTTCTCCTCCTCCTCCACCCTCCTCCCTAACTGCTGATGACTTTGCCACCTTCTATGATGAAAGGATTAACAAGATTTGCCAGTCGTGCCAGTCGCCTCCTACCACTATTGCTACACTGCATCCTTCTTCTCCCATCTCTTTAACATGCTTTTCTCCTCTCTCTACAGAGGAGATTCTGTAGCTTCTATTGTCCAGCAATCCCACCACTTGTCAGCTGGATCCCATTCCATCCACAATGCTCCAGACCATCTCTCAAGACCTCCT
>JAOUQW010000019.1:9230281-9240680 GCA_028565825.1 Olivaichthys viedmensis | reverse complement strand
CTCCCCTTCCCCACCCCCCACCCCCCAATTGAAAGATTATCGGGAAGGGGAAAAAAAACAGCAGCGCATCCCCGATGGCATGGACACTTCCGCAGGGTCTGCCGCGCCGCCGTGCTACCGGAGCCCGTTCGCAGCCCGCCCGAGCCCGCGCCGAGCCAAAGCAGGCGGCATGAGGCTCGAGCCGGTGCCCTTCTCCATGCTGGTCATCGGGGTCGCGTTCGCGTGCCACTCCCCGAGCCTGAGCTCGCTGCGGGAGCGCGCCCGCCACTCCGCCGTGGTGATCGAGGGCCGTGTGCAGTCGGCGCCCCACAACGCTTCGGGCGCCGAGCCGTACCGGGTGGACGTCAAAGTGCTGGACGTGTGGCCGCGGCACAGCGGCGGCCTGGAGCGCGAGCAGCTCGTCACCGTGCGCGAGTTGGGCCCGACGAGCGGGCCGTGCGCGCGCGTGCTCAACGACCACCGGTACATCTTCTTCATGGACCCCACCGACGACCCCCTGGTGTTCAGGGCGTCGTACGCGCCCATGGACGCCAGCGGCAAGGATCTGAAAAAAGAAGTCGGGAAGATCTTGTGCGAGGACTGCGGTAAGTTTGGCTCGCCACCTGCGCCTTATCTCGAGCCAACTCATTTATTATATATACGCTTGCAATTAGTTTCGTGGTCATCTCAGTCCATGTTCCTTGCCTGCCTGTTCATGTATGATCATGTTTTGCCAAAATATTTGGCTTAACTAGCGGATGGATGCCGGAGTCTCTGCTGCAATGCTGGACGGTAATAAAACGGTTAAATAACGGTTTTCCTAGAATCATCAGACAGAGACATGTATGCACAGACTCACACACACTTGCGCATTGCAAATACGTATGTTGTAGGGAAGTATCTTGGGCAATCCCTGCTTTATGTTTAATTGGAAATGCTTTCATGTCTATGGCGTAGCCTATATCATTTTAATAGGCCTGGGCTCAATTGCAGTTTGTGTGCCTTGGTAAAGGTATAGATCGTTTGGGACTTGTGATTTAAAAATATATATACATACATATATATATTAGACTCCAGATAATTCACGCCAGCTTGAGATCCAGACCTGACTGTGAGTAAAGATGTGAAGCCCCTCTCTGTTGGTCGCATTAATAAGTAAACATTAAGTCTGAGTTCGAAAAGAAAACCTTAGCCATTAGTGTCAAAGCTTATAATGTAGCTATAATATCACAGTTCTGCAGAATACCAGAAGTCCGACAGAATTCTGGAAATGAATGTAACTTGCGCGATAATGAGGCGGATTTCTTAATCGTCTAAGCCGCGCATCGTCAGTGTACTGTAGTCAGGTTTCTGAAAGTCCTGCCGCGTCTACCACTGCTAACTAAGCATGTCGGTGTTTCTGTTTTGGTGGCAATTGTGTTTAGCAGTCTAGCTTATGGCTTCCCTGTCGCATTCCTACTTCAAACTTTCGCTTGAAAAGATTTCGCTTGGTTCAAATGTTGCTTGCACTGCCGAAGAAACAGCTGCATTTCTCTCCATTGCAGTGGTCTCATCTGCCCAGGTGGTGGGCCGGGTCCTCTGCAGAAAGGATTTCTGGGCCATGCTCCCTCCTCTATCTATAGGCCTGGACAGTTACAGTGGATGTCCCGGTTTTCGCTGTCCAGGGTGCTACATCGGACCAGTCTTTCCGTCTTCTAACACCGATTGACAGGAGCATATAATCTTAACGATTCTAAAATAAAGATACGGTGTATTATAATATTGTTTGTAGGCTATATGTTGGGATAAAAAAAAAAAAAAAAGAAGTCTTTTCAGAAATATCACAGGGCCCAACTGTCTAATCCAGATCAAATGGGTTGTATGAAGTGCATATGAAGGCCTCCTGTAAATGACTTTGCAGTTTCTGTTTGCCCAGTCTGCTTACAAGTTGTCCCTGGCTACGTGGTACACTGTAAAAAAAAAAATCAGGCCTCTCCATATTTAAAACTCCTAGTGACTTGTTGCATCTCATTTTTTTTTTGTTTGCTGTCTCAATTAAAGTTCTGTAAACCGCTTGCTTTAAGTTAGGATGGCAACCTTGTGATGTTGGCTCAAATAGAAGGTTGTGCAATTTAAAGGTTTCTTATTCACCAAAATGCAACTAATTGGTCCACTAACATATTTTACGTTGTATTTGCTATTTTATTTCACCTACCTGTTAAACTAGTATCAGACCATTGATGTAGCCTACACTTTGCACATATGTTGCAAAGTGTAAATTCTTTATATGTTTTTTATTAACACATTTGTGCAACATTTGTAGCCGTAGAGCATAAAGCATGTTTAATTGGGATTCAGGCTGCACAGTATAGTGGAATAGTGACAGCTGGAACACTAGAAATATTAAAAACACAAAAGATAATCACTTATCATACAAAGCTTACAGACTAACAACCTCACAGTATTTGTATTAGGTCAAACAATGACATTGAGTACTGCAAAAGTACGGTCTGGACAGATATCAAAACGAGAAAAAAAAGGGTTCCCCGAGGGCTTTTTGGATAGTTAAGGGTTCTTAGCTTTCTAAAGGGGTTTTACTTGTAACCCTCTCTGATAGGAAAACACTCTGTTGTAGGGTTCTACATAGAACCTTTAAGGGTTCCTCCAGAGGGACAAACTGATTTAACCTCTTTTTCTTTTTCTTTTCTGTAAGAGGGCATAACAGAAAATGTAAATATTTAAGTGTCACATTGTGTTGAGAATGAGCCCTTAAAATAAATAAATAAATGAATGAAACAAATGGAAAGCTATATATTTCTCACAGATAGTATCACTTAAAATGGCTAAAAAAAGGTTTTGATTAAAATAAAAACTCTTAAAAACAACTTTAAATTTGGCAGCACTTAAAGTAAAGTAATGTCAGTTACATACGTACCATAAAACTAGCTCCATAGCTAACAATTCAAGTAAAATACCACAAGTGATTCACTGTTAACCTTCGTGAGAACAAACAAGCCGCATAATGTCACCTAATCCTGCTGTTTTAACTCGCGCCCCAACCAGAAAATTTCAAAATGCAAAAACACTGCCTTTGCATGTCAATTCAGGCAGCCCCAATCATCCTAATAACTTGGTTAATGTTAGAAAGCTAGTCAACCGTAACATTATCATTACCACAACAAAACGTAGCTAGCTAGCTAATCAAAGCCGGCTAATGTTAATTCAATATGAGCATAAGAATTGTTGAGGATTTGCATAAGGCTACTGAACGAAAGTAAAAATGAACTAACTAGGACCAAACTTTGGTGACTTGGTGACTTTTAATGGATTCACTGTTTATTTCACTTTGCTTAGTTATTGATTGGGGTCTTCAGTGAAATATTTGTTACTTATTGTTTTGGATGTGATTTGACTCCCCAAGGAAATGTGGCCTGTGGCTTGGCAAAATCCAGAATTTTCTTCCTGCTTACGTGCATGCTTCATTACATTCGTTACACGTGGTCACTGTTTTGCTCCGTAAACAGAGATTTTCTTTTTGGTAAAACAAAATACTGAGCAGTTACACTCATCCAGTAAATATAACCTTTTAAAGCACCCATATCCTGGCTTTTTTCGAAGTAAGAGTTTGATGCACCATGTAAACATTCCTTATTTCAAATGTGAAGTGGTTTGCTAGTCAGGACTGAGGTCATTTTAATATGTCAGTCTTAAAGGTACAGTACAAAAATAACAACAGCCTGTTTGAGGGACATAGAGTCGTTGATGTAAAAATGACTGGTTTTGGTCTATAAAACCACACAGATGTTATGAATTGACTTAAGTTAAATGGCGAAAATTACACAATGACCGATCTTTTTTGTGACGGTTATTTTTAAAGCTTATGTTGTGCCAGCATTTCTTTCCTTATTTCTATAAAATGTATTAACGCTGAGGCTTATTTTTCAGTAGAGAATCGTTTAACGTGGATTTTTGAAAGGGGCATCATGTTGGTCAGTAGGTCAGCAATTAAGGTTCGGCACTAGTGACTAGAAGGTGGTGAGTTCCAAATCCCAAGACTTCCAGAGACCCACTGTTTGGCTCTTGAGGAAGATCCTTAATCCTTACTGCTCAGCTCTATGCTTGGATAGGACTCACTTTTGAACTCACAAGGAAGCATCTGCCAAATGAATGAATAGCAGGAGTATTGTGCTGTTGGTAGATGCATTGGGATGTAGCTTCTAGGTTGCTGTGCATTTTAACAACAGCATACAGCTTTTGGTGGTGAGTTTTATTCATTTTATCTTTCTTAGCCAATGTTGCAGTGTAAGATACTTTGTTGGGTGGCGGTGCTATGAGTGGCCAAGCAGGGATCGCTACAGAGGAACATTTATGTTCTGCCCCTCACAAGCTGGGTGGATGTCTCTCTAGTCTGCCTGCTGGCTCAAGCTTTGTGGAAAATTTGTCCATAATGGCTCAGCCTAGGTTGAAAGACACTCATAGTTGAGAAAGGTGTCAGTGTTTTGTCTCCTCATACTGTTGGTCCCATGGAGGAGACCTACATATCATGTGGTTTGAGTGAAGGGTGGGTGAAGGATGCGGTACACCAGTCTCACACATATTTGACAGGTCTCTGTAACTCTGTATTTGCTTAATCTAATGTTCTTAATACGTCAATATTTAAGTGTATTAGAACATAGGCATTGGAATGTCGGAAATGGTACTGAAAAGGCTAATGTGTCTGAATTTTATATTAGATATAGCGACGACTTGTTATTCATGTTGTTCTCCTAATCCTTATCCCCGTACATAGGGATCACAGCTGTGTAGAGGTGACGGTCCTAAATTCGCCCGTAGCTGATGGGCAAGATCTTTCCGACATAACTGCGTGACATGGAGACAAGAATAACCACTGTTGATTGATGTGCACTCAGGGGAGGACATATTTTCCTTGCTCAAAATCTGTGTCTGGGTTACTTGGTTTTAATTATTTTTCCATGTAAGGAAGCGGAATCAGAAAACACTATAGGACAAGGGGCTTGCATAGCTTTTTAGTAGGTTCTATGAGGGAGGCATGTGTATGTAGAACTAATTACTGTATATTCCCCTGAGATTGTGATGATAGGCCCCTGGGGGAATTGCTAATTTATGCAATTAATCTGTTTTGAGAATGCTGCTAGAGGAAGATGTTTAAGAAAGACTCTATGGGAAGTCAATATTGCATTGTCTAGTTTAGCGCCTACAATAAGGATTTCAAATATATAAAGAATGAATGGATCCGTTTTGGTATGGACCTTCAAAGGCTGCTATGGAAGATGGAGCAGGCACTTAATCAGGACTTAATTGAGCTCTGTCAGTATCAGGTTGAGAGGGCATCCTCTAGTTGAATTCGATTGCTACCGATTGCAGGTGTATCATTTGTATGGTGTTATAACATGTCTAAAATATTATATTTGTATAAGTAGAACAGGCATTTCTTGGTGTCCTTTTGTTGCCTTTACCCTACAGATAAAATGCATTCGGAAGTAGGGCTGGCAAGAGGGCTGTTTGGTGGTGGAGGGGGGTGTTGTTGGGCCCAGAAAAAGAAAGCTCCAAGCGTGAGCACGAACAGCCACCCAGAAATATCAACACTCCAAGCAAAATATGGTTTTGCCACCACATTTGATGGGTACTGTATATGGGCGTTTCTTTGCTGTCAGGGATCCCTCATGCAGAGAAAGCAGACCATTTACACATGCTCGCACACACACTGTTGCAATACCATCTCAACACATCCCTAAAGGACTACACAAGGAAATAAAATAAGAAGGACTACACAAGGAAATAAAATAAGAATACGCAACACCAAATTGAAACCAATTTACCAATCAATGAGAACAAGTTGAGACAAATATGCAACAGAAGGTATTTCTCTGAACTCAATTGGGACAAAAAATAACGTGATGCTTCTCAAGTTCTACTGTTTTACTCATTGAATGTCCAGTTGGCAAGCTGCTTGGGAGTAAGAACTGCTAGTCGTAGCGCAGGGACGACATAAAAAAAAAAGGATCCACGAAAACCCTATTTGGAGCAGTACACTTTTAGAAAAAATGGTCAAATCTAACAACCTTTGGTTTGTTCTTCTGGAAGAACCCTTAAAGTTTCTATGTAGTACCCTACAACAGAGTGTTTCTCTTTCAGAGTCGAATCTTGTTACAAAGCTAAGAACCCTTAACTATCAAAAGAACCCTTGAGGAACCATTTTTTCTAAGAGTGTATTCAAAGATAATTTAAGTGTAAAATTCAAACCAGCCGCAGTGGCCTACAGAGATGTAATGGCACTTGTCCGACTGTTCAGAGAGACTCCTGAATTAGTAATTCATGATATACAGTAGTACTGTGCAGAATTCAGAGACCACCCTTTAGTTTTCAATCAAATGGCCATTCAGTACTTATTGTTAATTATTTGGTGGCAAACAATAATGATGGGAAAATATATTTAACGTAAAATCCTATGGAAGTCTTCAACACGAAATACAGTATGAAATCTGTAAATATGTCATTTGTAATATTGAACTTTTGTTTCACCCTGACGCTAATTCCATTCATCCAATTTCCTCAAACCAATGTGTTATAGTTGTTTCATGCAAGTGCAGTTCATTTGCATAAATAAGTGATAAAACTATTAAACTTAGTGTTGGATGGCTTCTGTGTAAATTGTAGATTAAATTCACATTTACAGGATTATTGTTTGACACCAAAATGGTAATAATGTGTTACTGCATGGCTGTTTGACTGAAAATGGAAATTAATGTACTGTAACATTTTCTCATCATTATTGTTTACCACCAAATAATTAACAATAAGTACTTAATGGATATCTGATGAATAAACTGAATAAACAAAAGGGTGCTCTCTGGCTTTTGCACAGTACTGTATAACATCCTATTTATGCCTAACATAATTAGGATTACAGGTTTTTTTTTTTACTTTTAGGCTTGCATGCACACAGAGAAATCACACAAAAATACATAACAAATGATACATAATAAAGGCAAGATCGCAGAACCACACACACGTACAATGATCTGGCCAAACTTCATTTCCTGCTGTTTGAACTTTTCCACAGATGTTCATTGGGGCGAGAGAACCCAAACTATCATCTGTTTTGTATTAGAACAAAGACACACAAAATCTTAACCCCAAATCCCTGTTTTTCTAATTGAGGCAGCAGTCAGGAATATGTCAAAACGTTTTTTCGTGACAGAAAGTGGATTCTCCTAATACAAAGTATTCTGGTTTGATATAAAGAGGTTTTTACTTCCACTGTTTATAAACAATGGAAAAATTACCACTTTAAGTAATGCAGTGTGTGTGTGTGTGTGTGTGAGAGAGAGAGAGAAAGTAGAGAGAGAGAGAGAGAGAGTCTATTTTTAATGTTATGGCTATGTTTACACTGTTGCTTGTAGTCTCCCACAAAGAAACCAAGATCTTATGTATTGAATCATCTTAAGTACAATGTGGGAGTGTTTGTGTATCTGTGTGTGTGCGTGCGTGTATGCGTGTGTGTGTGTGTGTGTGTGTGCTGTTCTTTAAAGAATTAAACCTCAGATTCTCATAAGAAAATCTCATTCTTTTGTGCATTTTTTAAAAATCTGATCAAAAAAGACAATACTGTGTGTGTGTGTGTGTGTGTGTGTGTGCGTGTGTGTGCACGTGCATTTGGAAGTGTGCAAAAATGTCTGCAAAGTTTCTGGCAGAAGTACACATTCTCTGGTACACTCTGGTATTTTCCAAATACATCATGGTGTATACTGTTATTGTGTTTATTATCAATAACTTTGTTGTGTTCCTGCTATCTACTGTATTTTAACAACAGTATCTTCCTCTTCCTCTCTTCTGCCTCTTCCTCTCCTATTCTCTTTTTCCTCCCCTTGGCTTCTTCTCCATTCTAACTTTCACTCTCTTTCCCACATCTCCACTTCTCATCTTCCTCTTCATTTTCCTCCTCTTTCCAATCTTCTTCTTCATCTATTCATTTACTTTTTAAAGCTACCATTGTACTGACATTTCAGGTGTGTGAGTGCAATGTTGCAGAAAGCCTAGGGCAAATCAGTGAAGCATTGTGCACATACACACAAACCACTCTACATTAGCTCACACAAAGCTCAGTTGTGCCACAAATCAGAGTTTAATTCTGATCCAGTGATTCATTCCTCTGTTATATAAGGACAGGGGGGTTACATGAGGTCACCCCCTCCTCCACTCCCACCACTGCTTCCCAGCTTGTTGTTTTTCTCCACCTCTAATCATTCACTCTTTAGTGTTCGTTTTCTGTCATTCTCACAGCCTACCAGGTAAATCAGGTTCTTCTGCCCATCTGTTCAGTAACGTTAAACAAAAGCAAACATTCTTTCTTTCTCTTTTTCCCCTCTCACTGACTCTGTCTTTCATAGTCTTGCTCTCTTTTTGATTCTCTCTCTTTTACTTACTCCCACACATACACACACACACACACACACACACACACACACACACACCTACGGCTTTTGTCCCTCTACTGGGCCCAACACGCTTCATCTCTCTTTTTGATTCTCTCTCTTTTACTTACACACCCACCCACCCACACACACCCACCCACACACACACACACACACACACACACACACACACACACACAAACACCTCCGGCTTTTGTCCCTCTACTGGGCCTAACACGCTTCATCTCTCTTTTTGATTCTCTCTCTTTTACTTACACAAACACACACCCACACACACACACACACAGACACACAGACACACACACACACACCCACACACACACACACACCCAAACACACACACACACACCCACACACACAGACACACAGACACACACACACCCACACACACCTCCGGCTTTGTCCCTCTACTGGGCCTCTCTCTCTCTCTCGCGCGTGAGACAAAAACGCAAATTTGTGTTGTCACGTCACCAACAAACACCGTCGTCATGGAAACGCAGCAGTCCGCCTGTTGCCGGGACAATCGCGCGAGCGCGAGCACCACAGACGTGCAGCTGACGCTGAATCATCCGGCGTATGTGCGTGTGGAGCCAGAAAAATAACGCGCTGTGGTTTCATGGCTGTGTCTCTCTCTTTCCGCCTGACTTCTTCTCAGTAATACTCGACCCACATTTAAGCAACAGCCCGCAGCGCATGATTTACGGGTGGCTGTTGAACGTGTGATCCACGAACGGAACGAAAAACATACCCGGAAGTGGCATCGAGGAATTGGCGCTAACATGCATAACATGATTTACCGAATGGCATTGTCAGATACATGATTCCGTTACTACCTTCAGGATATCTAGTCTGAATATCATATTAATCAAAAGAATATTCGGAAAAGAGCCATTTAATGTACCACGCCCAAACCGAAAGACCAGGAAGTAGCACGAGACTTTTCTAAACATGCATCAGCAACGTGTAACAGTGAAAAATATAACAATAACACAATCAAATGTCCCTTTAAACCGCATTACCTTGTGAGAAACTTTATTTCAAATAGCCTAGCCCAAATTATAAGGAAATTAGACAACTATTAGTTTTTTAGTGTTCAAAAGTTTCCACAGTGGATGGTGTGCCAGAGCAGAATACTACATTAAACAGCACATTTGTTGGCTGGAGTGTGTGATTTCTTCTGATGTGGTTTAATGATCATATTTGGTACTAGGGGGCGGTCACATCAATCATATTTGCGACACTATTATTTTTAAACAATCACAGATTTTGTTTGCCAATGTAAACACTGTCTGCCTGTTAAAGTTTTATTTTATTTAATGTGTTTTGTCTCAAAAAGCAATTGCCAAAATGCAGTTACTGCTTTGGCATGGCTTGAAAGGAGGATGAAAGAAGTATGACATTGGCATTCCAAGAATGCATAACACAGAGACACACAGATCACTACAAATGCTTGACAGTATGCCATGGCCTAGAGACCTGGAGTATTTCTGCCATTCCATTCCATTATTTTTGACAGTTCTTGTTTGAAAATAGTCAATTTTCAAGCTATAACAGAGCACCAAGACTGTACAAGAAAGCTGTGCATTTAGTGTTCTAGTCATCATCGTTTTTTGTAAATTAGTAGGTGGGAGCACAGGTACTGAAACTTGCGTTACCAAACTCTTTACTCTTTACTCAGATTGTGTCCTCAATTGCATGCATGGAACACATTTGACAGATTTGGCGTTTAGGTCATTAATTGTATATCTGTCACCAGCACTTTTGTTGGCTAATGCAGGTGCTTACGGTATGTTTTATCTGATGACATAGTGCTAAGGTGAGCATTTATGGCATAATAAATAATGCCACTATAGAACTGAAGCCTGCAAGTCAACTAACAACAGGAGACAATACAGGACGGAATTTTAACCTCATGCCTATGTTACCTTCTGGCTCTCCCTTTTAGTTATGCTGTCATAGCTAGACCTGCCGGAGTCCCCGCTTGC
>JAOUQW010000019.1:9183263-9230181 GCA_028565825.1 Olivaichthys viedmensis | reverse complement strand
TTCCGCTACTTGTGCCAACATGGGGCTAATACAGTCAAAGAATTTAAGTCACATTAATAATGTGATGAGTGTTACTCCATAAACTCCTATTGTGATAGACCATAATAATTATTTATTTTTTAAACATCAATGTAATATGCAGGGTGATTTTAAAGTAAGTTGTTGAGGAGTTACCATCTACCATCATTCTAAAGGAAAGCGCACATGAGCAGATTTTATTCCAGGGGCTATCCTGGATGTGTTTGTGTTCAGTCTTGAAAAACCACGGTTCTCTTTGAAATGGGGCCTGAGACACTGCTCGTGGAACTCCTCCGTGAGTGCAGTGATGTGGATTGACAGAACGGCAGTGGAATACCCAAGAAGGGCTTTGTATTGATCCTGCTCATGCATGATGATGAATGTTTGTGGAGATTGTTCACCATTCTCCTCTGGAGATGATTTCATACACTGCATCGCCCCCTTGGGTGCTGTCTTTGTGCTGTTTAATGCTTCGCCACGCTGATATAAGATGTATGACAGGATAGGACACGTGTGTATCATACACTGCTGCTATCTAGACTTAATTTCACTGTGCTTGAGAAACTGACCAGATGTCTTAGTTCTAAGTTCTCTATATCATAACACACTAATAGAACAAGGTACTTGGACGTGATATCCCATTTTATAAGACAATTTTATTTTGAACCATTTGATAAAATAAAGATTTATAAAGACCGAACCTGTGTACCGGAAATAAAATCATCTCTTTGTGAAATATATGGTATATCTTCAAAGACTATATTCATAGAGAAGTTGATAGTGGATTTATTGGGACTTGAAAGGAATAGTTTGACCAAAAGTGAGATGCATTAAATTTTTCCGCTACCCCAAATGTTGTCACTCCGCCAAGACACGTTTAGTCTGAAGTTTGCTTCTTTAGTACTGTAGTAAATCTACAAAGCTAACGTTGTTAACAGGTAAGGAAAATTATAGCTACCTGTTTAGCATTGTGCAAACGACATGCCTAAATCATCACACACTTACACACTTACCTAATTTGACTCAGTAATACCATTTGATTTCAGAGAAAACGTATTGGTAGCGTTGGCTAGCTAGCAATTTTTTTATTTTATTTCTCTTGCCACAGAAATTAGCGAAGTATAAGTCTGGTGTGAGCTTAATATTTAGCAATACTTATTATTTAGCCGTACTTAATATTTAGCAGTACCTGATATTTAGCAATACTTATTATTTAGCAGTACTTAATATTTAGCAATAATTAATATTTAGCCGTTCCTCCATTCTGTTTTTTCTTTCTTTCAGACATAAGAGACCAGAGCCCCGCCTTATTGTTTTCTATAGGCTCACAAGTTGAGGTTCGCCATTCAAAGTTCACCTAGATGAACTTAACATGAAACAAAATTAACCACTACCAGAAGCAAATTTCCTTTTTCGCATCCCACGTCCTTTCCCATACAAGTTTATTGGCTTTTTCGCTGGGCGAATTTTATTCACATTCGGTCTGACTGATGCTTTAGTCCTTATTTTAAAAATATTTTAAAAAGACCAAACAGGTCTTTGCTGATCAACTACATCTGGGGGAAAACTGCGTATGCATTATTTTTGACCTAACTACTACCTTAATGCAATGGATAACATAAGTGGTATAAGTCATGTGATTTACAGGAAACTGACCTCTTAACCTGTTTTTTTTCCATTTTGTGGAGAAAACTGTTGAGTTTTAGTGAAACCTGTTGCTTCTGTAGACTCTGAATATTGTATAGAAAAGGCCATTCTTGTCATTGTGTCTATGCACATTTGTGCACGGTAGCCATTTTGCACCAAGATGTGCTTTTCTCCACTTGCTGTCAGTAAATTGCCAGCTCAGCTCTCCCCTTTTCCCAGTGCCTAGACCTGGGCCTCTCTCTCTCTCTCTCTCTCTCTCTCTCTCTCTCTCTCTTCCTTCCTCTCATCCTCTCTTTGCGTGCTTTCACAGTGTCCCAACTACCAGCTTACCTGCTGTCTTTACAAACCGTAAGTCCCTCATGCTGAGTATTCGACATCTGCACTGAGCAGCAGTCAGGTCCTGTGGCCAGACCTAATGATTAGCACGATTAGCTCAATGTTTGTGACCTGGAATGTATAACCTTGAAAACTAAGCACCTTATGATAAACATCGTGTTATGTAGAAAAATGCTTGTTTTTCCAAATCATGCCATTATTATAAGCAAGTACTAAAATATGGTCTTTTATTATTTAAATATTCTAGGCAAATGTTAATCCTTGCAGCATTTCGATTTTTAACATATGAATTAAACAATGAATCATATTTTAACCGTAATCACGATTTTAATCACGGCCTTAAACATAATCGACTGTGATATTTGTGAGCTTAGCAAAAGTTAGCTAATTGGTTCATGTTTGATATCGTTTTTTTACTGACTTTGGTGCATTGAATCTCGAGCGCTTTAATCTTCTGTTTTAACTGTTTTTGTTGCACACTGTGGTGGCATTGGTTATCTTCGTTTATATTTATATGACTAAGAAGAAACATGTGGTTATGAGGTAAAATGTGAAAAAAGGCTGTTTTCGTTTTATTTAAAATTATAAGATGATAAAATGCCATAAAACCTTTCCTTTTAAATTGGTGGAATAGTTAATAGTAAATCGTCACTGTCCAATGAAAATGATCTCTACTTTTTGCGTTTTTTTAAAACTTTTTTTTCATATATGGAATGTGGGCAAAAACCTCTATCTACCCATAGAAGACATCTAAATGACCAATGAAAAGCTGACAAATCACAACGTCAATTTCGTAGTTATTGTGTATGATTAATGATATGAAAAAGTGTTTTTTCGTGTTCCTGAAAAATTGGAATTTTGGTGTATTCCAATGTTTTTCATTGGACAGCGACTAAATAATAATAGTAATTAGAAGTAGATAAATAATAGTAGTTATCATTTATAACCCTAATGTTTAGTGACGCTGTTTGGTCACCCCTGGATTTTCTAGACAAAAAATTCTGCTCCTATTTGGATGTTGCTGACTCAATCCTCAGTTTAACATCCACTTTAACGGCCTAACTATGCCTGACCTTCATTATTCCAGAAAGGACTTTTTTTTTTTTTTATCACACAGCATTAGCTGATGAAAAGGTAAACGGGTAACATAGGGGGCCGTGCGTTTGATGGCACACACACAAGGTTTTACTTGAATTAAAAGTGGGTTGTTTCAATCCAGCATTTCCAAGTTTTGTAGCAGTGGCAGTAAATTAGTTTCATGATGCTGAATGTCCTTTGCCACCGGAGCTAAACGGGTAGTACGTCTGCTGAAAACAAGTTGCACGTTTGGTATTCTTTTTGTTGGCTTTTAAACACTGTGTCACATTTGAATTGTGACCATTGATTTTCTCGTCAGCGTTTCTCGTGTGTGATCTGGCTGAGTGCTGTTTTAACAGATAACTCCAGCACACGCTCCAAAGGCCTCGGCGCTCTGCGGAGACCTCTCAACTTACTCCCACTGAGCTGGAATGGAGCCATCTTGCGTTACACTAACACCACACACAGATAATGGGCACGGTTATTAATTGCACGTTTTATTTCCAAATGGTATTTCATCCGATGTGGTGTGTTATTGCACCTTTTAAAAATCAGCAATGTTGTTTCCATTGAAACAAGCAGCAGAGCATAATGGCACAGAGACTACCGCTACTCCAAATCTATGAATCATGGTGACTACCACAGCAGTCAAGAACATTTCTCACCTCCATAATGAATATGCACAATAAAAAGGCATTTTCACATGGAAAGCAGCTGACTGTTGAACTGATGACTAATCGGTCTAAGGGATTCCCTGAAAATAATACCTGCCTAAACAATAACTTACTAAATTATGCCAATCTAAAAGATCCCATGGAGCTAATGGTGCTGCAGCCCTGGAAGTCCAGGCTCACAGGCTGTAATTTATTGGCGACAAGGGTAATGATCTTTACTCTGTGCTGTGGGAATTATCCCTCTACATAGCAATAGTATTTAACTTGGTGGGGATCCATTGAGTGACATAGGCGGAAGGAAACGGATGTTACCACTAAGCTCTTTTTGTTATCAGGTATGAGAAGCGGTGTTACAAAAGGACACGATTGAATTAGAGGGACGATTTTGAAGCTGAAGATTAGGCTGAAGATTAATAGCCTCCTGTGTTCTTTTGTAATGGTGCACTGCTGTCAATTGAGTCTATTATTCACTCAAATCAAAAGTCAAAACATAGCTTTTCTGGACAGTGATAATCAAAATGCCTTTTTCCTCAGCGGGTGTGAGAACCATTGGTTTAGCCAAGGATCAGAGAGGAATCATTTCAGAGCATCTATAGGAAACGACCTTGTTGAATTACAATAGCACCAAAGCGCTTGTCTGTCGGTTGTGTAATAAATTTGAAGATGGGTTTTGTGGCTAGGCCTGTGGGGAGTGGAGCAGCTATATGGAGTTATAAGGGATTAGAGGCTACACTCAGGCAAGCCTGCATAATGCCCTGTAATTGACAAGCTGTAAATTTTCAGCAGTAACTGTCAGGCTAGTGGAGTGCATTTTTTGGTGCTCGCATGCGAGCACACACACACACTCACTACCTGCTTGAGGATGATACTTATTCCTACTCATAAAGTCACAATTTTTTTTTTTTAATCAATGAAATCAATCAAACCACTCATATGCTTATGTATACTGGCGTGTATTTGATAGGGCAGTAGTGGGATACTGATCAGAAGGTCGTGGGTTCAAGCCTTGGGACTGCCAAGCTGCCACTGTTGAGCCCTTGAGCAAGGCTCTTAACCTTCTCTGCTCCAGGGGTACCGTATCATGGCTGACCCAAGCTCCCTAATAAGCTGGGATATGATATGATAAGATAAGAATTTCACTGTACTGTACTTGTATATGTGACAATAAAAGGCTTCTTCTTCTTGAAGGGAGTGTTACCTCCGTTTTAGACGTTTAGACTAAAAAGGTGGTCAGACTAAAATGTAGTTATGCAAGATGGCTTTCCCTTTCAATGTAAATAATACCATAAATGCCATAAATAATTGTCTAATAATATATAGCTGGTCATCTAGTTGCAGAGTAAAATAGATGATTGGGTGCAGTGCTATTTGTTCTGTTCTGTGCTTTATGCTAAATGCCAGTTTTTTAGGATTATAATTTTTTAAAAATTAATTTGTACTCCATTATTGTTCTCTTTCTGGCTATATAAAACAACAGGGGAATGCATCACATTGACCACATAGAGGCAGTATATGAACAGGATTTTGACCAGCCCCAAAACATTCCAAAAAAAGATGTGTGCGTGTGAGCCCTGCTGGAATAGAGTGACAGTGTTACTTTCACCAAATGGATTTACTTTCAGTTATATCCGTTCAAACCACATGCAATAATGCACATTACTGGAGTTTAAACTATTCTACTCCCCAGATGGAACATGTTTAGAAATCCTGTTACAGAGTAAATTGCAACGTAGCACGCAAGTTTCGTTCTATGACGGCATCTCTGTTCTCAACCTGAGAGACCCATGGAGCAGGCTAGTTTTAACTACAGTATCTTAATGAGTGATAGCCATTAAAGAAACAGCATGGGTCAATAGTAGGCTCCCCGCTTCCCAAATTTATGGCACTGAATCTAAGATACAGTAGTATTGAACCCTCCCTGTTTTACCAGCTCAAATCTGTTGCACACACTATATTTAAACACCTTTAGCATAAATAACTGTGTCTTATGTAACATTGTGGTAATGAATATCTTAGAAGATATTAATTTTAACTCGGCTTATGACTTTTTTTTTTACCAGAGCCTGGCAATGAAACCAATAATAAACCGTCATGCCATACAAATGTTGAGGATGTGGTTTTCAGGAGCAGAGTTTCATGTTGGTCTTTCCTGTTTACTCTCGATATCCATGTTTCCTGTTTCCTTCTAGCTGACTGAACAAGCTCCAAAGGTAACCAAATAGTTGAAGAATTCTAATTCACCCCAT
Source organism: Olivaichthys viedmensis (assembly GCA_028565825.1). NCBI lineage: Eukaryota > Metazoa > Chordata > Actinopteri > Siluriformes > Diplomystidae > Olivaichthys > Olivaichthys viedmensis. Next base: position 9,224,183 of record JAOUQW010000019.1, on the reverse strand, counting down.
GAAAGGACTATGCAAATCACTCCAGTACAAACCACCCCACATGAATATTGCTGTAGCAAAGTTGTTATAGAAAGATTCTTAACTGTTTTCTGTGAACATTGTGTCTTCTCTGTGTTGTGTCCCATTATTCTTACTGTTTTGTAACAGTGTTCTGTTATTTCTTGCGACATTGTAATATCTTGTTCCATTTGTCTTCCTGAGAGATTCATATCTCATATTGAATTGATTATGCCTTGTAATATTAATCTGGTTGTTGGGTCACATTCGGCAGTGTTGCCTCTGATCTGAGTGCAGTCTTACATGCTGCCTAGTCCATCTTCTCTACTGTTTCTTTGCTGAGAGTGCAGGTTCATCTCGAGCCTCTCTGTTTTCATTCTATAGGTAATAATGATTATAATGAGCTCACATGCCTGTGCAAGGGTACCCAAGATCCTTGATGTGGATCCTGTCAATCCAAGGTTGTTGTACTGTATGTGGATGTTAATTTTGGTGGAGTTTGTTCTCTGAATAATGGCTCTCTCAGACCAATCCTCTCATCCATTACAGCTAGTACAATGGCCGCTCAGCCTTCTCATTAGAGATTGTGTTTTTACAGCCTAGAGCAAAGAAATATTTTAAGTTGTAATATAGAAGTATGGGTAAAATAGAGAGAGGGAGGATGGGGATGAGTAGGAGTTGGATGGTGGCTGAGTGAATAGATGCATTGCTTTTTCCCTAGAAACTTCTCATCAACTATTCATCAGGAAGGCACTGCACTTACCCACTGCAGTACAGCATGTGTGCTGAAACTGCTATTCAGGACGCAGCCAGTCTTGCAAGGATCATGAGGCCTAAAGGGAGGTGGCATCTCACTGCAGTTGTCTCCACAGATCCCTCCAACACCATCACCAGCACCGCCACCACCACCACAGACCAGTAACACCAACACCACAGACCCCCCAAAACCAACATCGTCACCACCACCACAGATTGCTAACACCATTACCACCACCACAAACCACTAACACCATCAGCAACACTATTATCACCACCACAGATCACTAATACCATTACAATCACTTCCATCGCAGACCACTAACATCAAAGACCCCCCAACCACCACCACAGACAATAACACCATTAGCAGCACCATTATCACCACTACAGATGCCCCAACACAATCACCAACATCACAGACCACTAACACCATCATGAACAACATTACCACCACCACAGAACCCCCAGCACCATCACGAAACACCACAGACCTCCAACGACATCATGACCACCACAGACCCCCAACACCATCATGACCACCACAGACCACTAACACTATCACCAACATCATCACTACCATTACAGAACACAATCGCCACCACCACCGCAGGCTACTAACACCTTCATCAACTTCAACACAACAGATCACTAATGTCTTCACCAACACAATCACCCCATCACAAAGCACCAACACTATCATCACCACCACAGACCAGTAACACCATCACTACCACCACAGACTATGAACACTATCACCAACATCATTAGTACCATTACAGAACACTAGCACAATCACCACCCCTCCAACACCATCATCAACATCAACACCACAGGCCACTAATGTCATCACCAACACAATCACCAGATCACAAAGCCCCAACACTATCATCACCACCATCACGACCATCACAGACCACCAATACCATCACCAACACTATCACCCCATTGCAGACCACTAACACCATCAGCAACAGTAATATCACCACCACAGTCTTCCCCAACATTATCACCACTACAAACCCCCCAATACCATCACCAACGGCATCACCATCACCACTAACTCCCCAATTGCCTGCTGCTACCCGCTACTCCTCACATGCCCATAGGGCATCAGAGCTCTCCCCTCCCCACAGTGCTCTGCTTTTTCTCTCTCTTTTCTCTCACTCATACTCTGCTATCTCTCTGTCTAATGCTCTGTTGCTCTGCTTCCTGTCCTCTATCTCTCCTTCCCTCTCTCTCCCACTTTGTCTGTCAGTAGGGAGCATACCATACGTCTAACCTGTAATTTACTGGTGCGTAAAGTGAAACCTGACCCTCCAATTTTATGCACTTTTTTCATAAACTTAAAACACACTCGCCTCTTTATTCACTCGAGATTTTGTTGTTTTAGAAGCTAAAAGCTAGCTTTTTGATAATTACACCAAAACAGAGGAAACACCAAGCTGTTTTCTTTGCATAGAAAGTCTCTGTTTTATATTTAGGCTATCTCACAACAGCAATGACATACCAGTGACACCAGTAACACTACTCAGTTAGCAGTCGTCCATTCAGATAGCAGACAACTATTAGAATGATGTTTACAATTTATTTCTCAACAATGTAACATGCAACTTGTTTTCATATTGAGAAGATGTCGTGGCAACATTGTTTTTGAGCATGTGTTTCCTCCCGTCACACCAGTGTACTTAGACACTCCTGTTAATCTTCAGGCTGTTTATTAAATTTCCATACTCTTGCCATGTGATGAGCAGATTCATCACATGTTATCTTCATGAGCTGCACAATTTTTCTCCTGTGCTTAATTAACATTGCTTACTTTTTTGCTGTAGTTTCTTACTTATTCTGCATGTTACATTGTTGAGACGTAAATTGTGCACATAGGGCTGATGTTGGCTCGATGTTTGTGTGCTATAAAATATTGCAGTCAGGCTATAAATAGAATGACCCGCAAGGAGTAAACAACATAATGGAAAAAAAAGGGGAATGCAATAAGTGAATATATCAGTAATATGGAGCTGAGCTGCTTCAGTCTTTTTTTAGAACGTTGCTGTACACATTTTGAACAATTTATGATGAAACATCGGACAGTTCTGAGAAGAACTGACACACTATCAATTGTAACATTAGAAGCAGCTCATGTGGATTTATTGCTTTTTTTTGTTTGTTTTCTCCAAAGATAAACCTATCCAGATGTAGAAAAAAAAGGAGTACAAGATGACTTATTATAGCGTCTTCCTTTCTTCAAGTGGTCTAACATCTAGGTTTAGTGAACATTACAGCAGGTGTGTTTTCTTAACACATGGTTTCCAACACAGAAGTCCTGTCAGCTTTTGATGCACTTTTTCTATTGGGCCAGGTCTTTTTTTAGCAAGAGCTCATGTTTTGGAACAGTCCCTCCTTTTGAGAAACCATTTTTTATTGTTTAAATGTTATTATAATCCATAGCTTGGATGTTTTAATTAATGTGTTTTTGTTGCATTTATGACTGATACCTTCCATTTGGGTGCCTAGTTATTAGACATCGGTTTGTTAGATTTTCTCTCAAATTGCTTTTGAAACTCAATAATTGCTGGTTTTAAAAAGCAATACAATTTGTAAGAAACATTTTAGAATTAAGATAAAGTTCATGTATTATGCCTTTAAAGTCTTTTTTCTTTTTTAAATATATCCATGTTTTCTTGTCTAGATGTTAAGAGTGGGTGATATAGCAAAAATATCATATCATGATGTTTCTTTTTGTCCATTTAAAAACCATGGGGTATGCAAACCTTTTGCCCTCAACTGTAACTTATCACAATATTGATATTGTATCATATTGTCCAGCCCTACTAGATGTTGTGTATGTTTGCGCATACATGAGCGTGCATCTGCGTTGTTAAATTAAATTTGATTCTGTCATCAGTGCACATCTGAAACAGGATGTCTCCGAGCATGCATGTGCAAGCATCCAAGCTCGCCCATTACATACGTTTGGTGTTGAATGCGTGCTTTGAGTACCTCCAGCATGGCTCCAGCATGTGCAAGTGTGTGGCGATCAGTTATGATCGGTGTCCAGCAAACGCCAGTAGCACCCATGACAGAAGCTTGACAAACAAAAGGCCCGGGGAAGGGCGCCTCTGTTTTTTGTTTTTTTGTGTGTGGAGTGCCAGAGTGTTGAAAGAGGGGCTGCCGGCACTCCCACTGAGAGTCTGCTGCTCTGTTTAACCGACGTGTCCAGCCATGTTCCACACACGCACCATCCACATCCCCAACCAGTGTTTGCTTCCTCAGGTATGTCGTAGGTGTGGAATGACGTGTGTCTCAATACGAATGTGGCTTAAAGCAGAATGAATGGTTGTTCTTATGCTTGCAAGGAGAAGAATTCCCTTGTGTGGGATCGGGGCAGTGTCCGTTCACAGTTAGAGAGCAGGATGAATACTGAAAAACAACACATGATGGAGGCTTGACATTGTTTATACAGCCTCATTCATGTCCCAACCCATAACAGCAAAACTGGATGTTTGTCATATTGAAGACGGAAGAATAGATAATTGAGATTTTTAAAAAAACACACGTTTTTTTCTGTTTTGTACTCGAAGAATAAAATTGTCGGCCTTTTTTAGGAAGACAATATCACTAAGTCTTTAACTGTTGTAGTGCAATAAGTGGCCTTCACAGCGTGGATTTGATCAACGGTCAACGTGAAAGAAGCTTTACAGCGTTGCCCGTTGCATGCCGTGACAGCCGCGGGGTGACTTGCAAAGAAAACAATAACACCGCATCCTGGGAATCTGTTTCTGATTCCGTGTAAAGCTTACATTCTCCACAATAGTCCAAGGGTATGTAGTCTTAGAGGTGAATGACACTTACTTTTCCACCCTTTTTCCACCATAGAGTGATGTTTTGTCTGAGTCAGGGCAGTAAGCTTTCTGCAGGCTCACTGTGTTTAGTATTGCTTCAGTCCTATTTGGGAAAACTCTTTATCATGATCTGAGTCAGTGGTTCCCAACCCTGGACCTGGTGTACCCCTGCCCTGCACATTTTAGTGTTTACCCTGCTTTAACACACCCGTGCCGGGACCTGTTAATTAGCTGATTAGTTGGATCAGGTGTTACAGCAGGGAAAACCACAGAATATACAAAGCAGGGCTATTCCAGGACCAGAGCTGGAAACCACTGATCTGAGAGTTCATGTAGTGCTGTTAATCTAATTATTTGGATGACCTCTTTGAACCCTTTAGTGGAGATGGCAGCATTGGATGCTTTTTTCCAGTCACAGCATGTCACCACAATACTCATATTCCCTAGTGGCCCTTATCGTGTGTTGTTTTGGACGTTTTCTTAAATTTCTCTCTCACTCCCTTTCTTTCCAGTTTCCTGTTTGTCTCTTTTTTTTCCAACTTGTTCCTCTCCCACTGTGTTTCACTCCTCTCACTCTCGGTCCAGCGTTGCTCACGGTAGAAGAGGCGAGTGTCACCTGCGTGTCAGGCTGAGGAGCCATAGGGGATCCTTGTTGCAGCTGTTCCCAGAACAGTGCTGACAGGGATATGAAAGACACCAACGGAAAAGTTGCCAAGCCACGAATTAAGACTAACTATTTTCACTTCTTGTTTTGAAACGCACTCTGGCCATGCCAGTGCTGTGAGATTGTTTTTTCCCTCACTTACACACCTCAAGGTTTATGTTGTGACACACACAAAAAATTCCAGTGAGTGGATCCAAAATCGTTTGTCATATTGCCATTTTTATTTTTTTCGACTAGGTCAATTATGTGGGCTTTTGCTTGTGAATGTGTCCGAAGCTGCAGTGTACTCCAGCATTCTCCCTTCTTTTATGGATGTGGGTATTTAAGTGGGGTAATTTGAAGCTGGCTGGACTGGCATCAGGAGTGTGCCTATCTGCTAGGACAAACGGACGTTTTCCGCCCTGTTCCCTCTCTCATGTTGTTGATGGATAGAAAGCAGCGAGTGGAGTAGCTGATGTTAATGTGCCAGCTAATTGGGCTAACACCTAGAAAGACAGCTAGTGTTACATTTGTCTCTTGGACAGTGAGTAAAATAGTCCAGTGCTTTAGACTTTGAAGGATTCCAAGGTTTTGGCAGATTCTTTCATATTTATTTTATTCGATGTGTAATAAATATCAGATATGTTACTTAGGTGTGAAATTAGTCTTTCCATGAGAAACGTACCAGAGGACAGTTTCTCACCGGTTATTTAGGAAGACATTTAAACTGCGGCCAAGGGAACCATGTACAGCACAGCGACACATGCTTTCATAAAAATGGAAAAAAATGGGTTCCTCAAGGGTTCTTTGAATAGTTAAGGATTCGTAACTTCCTCTCTGAAAGGGTAACCCTCTGTTGTATGGTTCTACATACAGTAGAACCTTACCGGGGCTCCCCCATAGGGACAAACCAAAGAAGCGTTCAGGATTCTAGATTTAACTTTTTTTTCTCCACAAGACTTTAGTTTTCTAATAAGTTTGCCTAATAGAGTGAAGCATAAAATATCTTTATTTGTTTTAGATGTGTAGCTGATGTCTATATGAGAAAGTTCATGTTACACTCTTATAAAAAAGGGTTCCTCAATGGTTCTTTGAATGGTTAATGATTCTATCTTTCTAAAAAAAAATTCTACACTGTTAAAAATAAAGCTGCCAGAAAAAAGTGATGCCATAGAGGAACCATTTTTGCACCATCCTTTCACATAATGGTAACATTTATGGTGAGAATTTTTTTTGTTGTTCTCTGTGGCACCAACAAAAATGGTTAAAGATCCATCAATCAAAAGGTTCTTCTATGGCATCATTCTAACTAACCATTTCTTGCATCTTTATTTTTAAGAGTGTAACTTTTCTGAAAGGAAAACTCTCTGTTGTAGAGTTCTATATAGAGCCTTTAAGGGTTCCCTCAATCCAAAGAACCCTTTTGGATGCTAAACGGAACCTTTTTTTTTTTTTTTCGGAGAGTGTACATTCAATCAATACCTTTGAGCAAACCAGTGTGTCCAGCCATTTTGTGGTCTTTTATAGTTTCTGAAGACGCTGAGTTTTCTTGGCTGCCCTAAAATGCCAGAGAAATTCTGCTTTGATGGTTCTCTTGGCAAGACCAATTTCACTCTAAGCATGATTTATTATTTATGACATGCTAAACAAAAGGGAAACTTGAGAAAAATGTCAGAACATTACCAGTTTACAAGTGTGTTATTCGTTTAGCCTAACTCTGAATCTCCTCTGGTACTCTCCTCGTACTGAAAACATTATGTGTGCCTGTATTTTGCTATTATAGTTTCTCTCTGGATGCTCTGGAATGCAAATAGTCTGCTGCTGAGATTAAGTAAGTCAAGGTCAGGGCCTCAGTCTAGGGAATGAGGGGGCAAGACTCCAAGTTGGCAGCAATCGCAGCGGCCTCCACCGCATTCTCTTAACCTACTCAGTCTTCTAACTTACTCATATCCATCATTTCGGAAAAGCGTGAGTCATTGCTGGGTAATCGGCCTCAATGAGCTGCTCTCTACTTAATTCCTATGCAAATTCATCAGTCTTCAGGCAAGCGATTAACAGAGACTGTACATTGTGCGGACACGTGTATTTGCTGACAGGTATGTTGATTGAGGCAGGATGAGTCAATGTCTTTGGAGCATGGTGTTGCTGTTGTTGGAGCAGTGCGAAGCGTATCGCTGGTCGAGACTGTCTGCTTGTCATACTGAAACAGCCCAGTCACACTCTGGCACTTCCTCTGACCACCCTCTCACTCTGCAGGAGCTGTCCTGACACCCACACGTGGGGACATTCACTCCGTTTCCCCTAGTCTTCACCCCAGTTTATCTGCTAACCCCTCTAAAAGCAAAACCCCCTTGTGCTCTGCACAGCCAGGTCCTTGACGCTGGGGAGATGAGCCAGGCGAGCGTACCATACTGTTTTTCGGGAAGGCTCTGCATCACTGAAAAACAAACAGAGTGATAAGCAGGACCGTCGATAAGACGCAGCTTCTCGAGCTGAAGCAAAAACAGAAATGAAAATGACCGTTGTGGGATGGGGGGAGGCTTCCTCACTGTGACATGTTTGTGCTGGGCTCCAAGCACATTCTCCAGATAAAGGACGAGCCGAGAGCACGCAAGGAATTTGATTTGATTTGAGGAGCGCAGAGCGGACGTGTGCATGGAGCGGAGCCGATAAGAGCCGAAAGCGTTCCCATGTTCCCCTGTTCATGCTCGCCTTCGGCTTGAACCTCAGCAGAGGCCGTCGCCGTCAACAGGTCCTGTTCCAGCACAGGCCGTAAACAACACTGTGCGTGTTTGTTACTCACTTTTTGGAGTACTTTTTGGCGTGTTGGGTGTTTACGCTAAACCGAAAGGCCACGTATACATCAGCGTCAGTGGGACGTGTTTGTGTTTGTGCTAAGCCGAAAGGCCATGTATACATCAGTGTCAGGTGGCGAGTGTGTCGATGGGCTACACACCGGCCCCGTGTTTGAGTGTTTAGCTCCGCGTGCATGTGTTTGCCTTAAAGTGCCAAGGAGCATGTGGGCGCGTGTTTGTTAAACTGTATGAGAGCGCGTGGGCGTGTGTTTGTCTGTTCATCTGAAGAGTGCGAGAGTGCGAGCCAAAGGGAGAAACGAAGTAGATCTTTGCCTGCCGCTATCTGCTGTGCCACCGGATGAGCTCATCCACGTAGACTGCAGATCTGAGAGATGGGCCCTGACCCACCAACCACAACAGCCGAGACAAAGCATGCATGTCATTCACCTTTACAAAACACTGGCCCTATCATTGTGAGGGAGTAATTGCCACATTGTAAATCCCAGTTTGATCTTCGCTGACATATAGGACATAGTAATACAGAGGACAAAAGGAATTGACTCATTTGTTGAATGACATCCTTTTTGATGTCATTAAGACGCTCACTGCTGAGTGACACTCTTTGTTGCTTTCCCACTTATGCAACCACATTTCTTTTAGTACATTTTCATCACTGACACCTCCAGCACGAAGTAGGCCACCAGGTCATCCTCGCTTTTCCCACTGTTTTAGCACCTCTGACATGCCTCCCTCTGCCATACAGTACGCTTGCCTCGGTTTCTCACCTCAGTGCTGCCCTGCAGGACAGGGGGCGCCAATCACACCCCTCACAGGTGAATTTTTATTAAGCCCTGCTTCTCGCATGCTGGGTGGGGTGTATTTTTGGAGTAGCTTGGAGCTCGCACAGCCCAGAGAGGATATAGTTATTGGCGTCCATCTGGCAATGTTGCCACGCCATCTGGCTTTGTCGTGGTCATCCTCCCTGCTAGCACAATGCTAAGGTGCACATTTAAAGCTAGCATGTGGCGAGATTCTCCTCTGTCACTCTATGACAGGAAGTGCAGGAAGACGTGTTTTCTGAGGCCGTAGCGCCACATCGCACCCTATTGGCTGCTGCGTTGTTATGCGTATACCTCTATCTGTATCTTATTCCATTAATTAGCAAATGATGAGCTGAATGCATGAAGCTAAGATAAGGACGAGTGCAGCAGGAGGGACGGCGGTCCAGCTGGGCCGGGGAGTGACGGCCGGGTGATTGACAGCTGAGTGGTGGAACAAGCAGACAGATGAGAAAGTGAACGACCGGTCGGAATCTCATTTTGTCGGTGGACTTGAGAGAGGTGCACACTCGTTCCAAGAATGTGTCATTCCCCCTCTCTCTCTCCTAGCTGCATTGTTTCCCTGCAGACTGAGCAGAGGCTACCTCATGGACATCTGTGTTTTCACGTGGGCGCAACGTCTCTCTCCCTCATTACTCCCTCTCTCTTTCTCTCTTTCGCCCTCTTACACTCGCGCGCTCCCTCCCTTTTCTTGTCCTGAACGGTTTCCATGGTGACAGCTGTGCGCTGCAGAAATGGCCCAGAGCTCGGCCCACACTAGAGCAGCTCTCCGTCGAGGCACTTGCACACATGCACGCCCTAGGACACTTGCACATTGCTTTGCACTGTAGTCATCTACGAAAACCATATCAGGAACTTTGCGTGCTTTTATCAGTTCATTCACAAAATATGCAAATGCATGGTTTGCATGCTTTTCAAAGCTCTTCATTGGTAAACACCGCTCTCACGCTTTCAAATGAACTTTCATCTGCAGTGCTGGAGGGGGTGCAGAGATCTGTAAAAGCCCCTGCATATCTCCTTCTGCTCCACTTTCACCCCCCCTCTTGTCAGCTTTGTGCGGTGTGTGTGGCCTGACTCTCCTTCCCTCTATCACACGGTGGATATTTTATCCCTGTGGTGGTAGTGGTGTGTGTGTGTGTGTGTGTGTGTGTGTGTATGAAAGTAAGAGAGAACCTCTGCTGACCTTGAGGGAGGAAGCTTTCATCAAAGCTTCAAGACGTTAGTCACATCTGAGTGGACAGCTGTCTCAGGCTCGACTGCCAGCATTCAGATCTCAAACGTGCTGGAAATATACTTCGCTGCCTCGATCGATACACACGCATGTTAACTCTGGTAATGGTTTTTAAAGCGCTATGCTAGACCCCATCTACTCAGGGGGTCTCTGTGAAAACCAGGGCCAGAACAGAGTACCCCTGATTAGAGAGAGTAAAGAGGTGGGCTGAATTTTTGCCTAGCAATGTTTGGCAGTATTAGTCATAGTTCTCATTAGACTTGATCCTTCTCTGGGAATAATCAGCAGGGTCAGTTAATCAAGGGTTATGTTTAAGTGCAAAGATTTTCATCAATCGCAATTAATTCATTCCAATCGCAGATTGAAAGTTGGAATCCGAACCAAATTCATGTACATGCGAGCAGCATTTAGTGGCAACGTGTCCATAACATTGACAAGCGTGCGAAGTCTGTCAGCGTATAATGAGTAGCTAACGTTTGGTCAGCATGTTGGCCGAGGTTTTAATCACCTTAATTGTGTTTTTAGCGAGTTTTAAATTACTCCAGTCTCAGCAAACTGTCCTCAAAAAAGATAATAATAAAAATAATTCATGTCCCCCTGCATCTCTGAATGCGAACGCATATGTGCAAGTAAAGAAATTAATTGTATTATCAAGTTTACGGGATTATTTATCAGATTATTTGCAGCATCAGGAATTTAATTTGGATTGGCTTCAATCGGTTTACTCTATCCGATTTAGGTGTACACACACATTTCTTTATTTTATTCTCTGCTTCAACTTTGTCATGTCAGCAGGCAAGTCTTAGTTTCCGAGACATGCGAGCCCACTGCTTTCTCTCCAACTCTCCCATACGCTATGCCCTGAGAACTGCACTCACATCTAAACAGCCAGATGGGTGTTTAAAACCATTATATCCCCAAATATAAACTCCCATTCTCGTGAAATGGCAGCAGTGTCATTGGGGTAGTCCGTGTGATGATGTGCAGGTTCAAGAGGATGTGCAAGCCGAAGACGGAGGTGGAGTGAAGTGAGAGGACGAGGCACTTATCTTCTTCCATCTGGGAGGAAGTCTCGGGTAGGGGGTGGGGGTTCCCAGAGGTAGAGATAGGGCCTGGTAGAGTGGCACTGATGCAGGGAATCCAAAGCCCAGCTCTTCTAAGGATGTGGGTCCACACTCTAAAAACATTTACTCTTAATGTCGAGTGTCCCACCCAGACGATCACAGCCACGAGCGCCTCAAGACTGCGGCTGCTGAGATACAACAGATGCTTCATTGACTGTTGTTTTGGTTAAATAACGAGAGTAAGAAAGTGTATGTATATATTTGCGCATGTATGGGGTGGGGGGGCTAGAAAGGATCAGAGCTTCATCTGGGATGCGTCTGTCCTGCGGTTTGTCTGCAGCATCAAACTGAAAGTGTTTATAATGGACATTTACCGTGTTGGATTCATCACACAGAGATTCTTTCAATCCTAGGTAGCCCAACACACCAAGCCAACTGTTACCTGTGTTTTTATGGTCTGTACTGCACCGTTTGACATTTGTCTGCCCTTGTCAGTACTCATCAGTTACATCACGTGCAAAGTAAGAGGAGGACACAATAGGTTAAAAAAAAAACGTTTTGCATGTGCAATTTGTTCTCGATAGCCGTGACGAGTTCAGGTTTCTAAGATATACTCCCAGAGGAGTGAAACTGAAACTTGCCACATGCGCATAATTGCGTGTCCAGTATAATGCTGATTAAAGGCGGTGAGACGGGTCATAAAACTGTTCAAAATTACAATATGAATGCAAAATAAAGGAGTGCATGTTCTGTTCATAAAGTACGAGTAAATGAAAACCTTTTCAAAGGTTCTATTTAAATGCTGTTGGCACTGGAGGCGCGAACATGTGGCGAACATCTAACATGAAACCAACTTTGACACGGTAATAATAAGTCGTCATTTAAAGTAACTTTCTGGCAATTTTTATATACTTAGGCATAATCTTGATAAACCTTTTCATTACACCACTGTATTATAGGTACTGATACTAGTAGTAACATTATATTTAGTACAGATGCAATTTTGGACATGCATAAAAAAAAAAAGAAGAAGCTTTTATTACAAACACAGACTACTGCCCCCTCCTGGTGTGGAGAGGGATTACCTTTCAGGCAGCCATAGAATGTAAGTGCATGCCAGCCGTCAAATGTAAAAGAATTTCAGCCTTATTACGATGTAATCGGGTGCAACTTTTTACATAAGACATGAAGCAATGGCTGGCGCTAGTTCTTCCCAGTCGGCTTGTTGTGTCATAGCCCTCGAAGCTGGAGAGCTGTTCAGCAGGGAAAATGAAACAGGCACGCCCTGTTGTTGCTCCCATGTTGTGATTCTGCAATTAAGCGTGCCAGCCTACTGCAACATGTCTCTGTTTATCACAACATTTCTCCTTTTTTCCCCGTGTCCTCGTCTGTGCCAATTTCCTTCTATTCATGCCATCTTGTACACACACACACCGTATGTCTGTATACTACTATTACTGTGACTCCTCAACTTACAAGAATGAACTTCAGTGACTTACCTTTTTCATCTCACCGACTACACATGCACACACACACGCGCACACACACGCACGATGGTGCCTAAGCCGAGAGCACAAGCATATAACAAGCCACGTCTTGTCTGGCAGTGTGGGAAGGGTGTTCTCTGGCCCACACCCGGAGTCGCTGCAAAATCTGTCATTACCGCTGACAGATTTGCTCACCGCAAGGAAGCTGTCAGAATCAGCCACGCATAGACAGAAATACACATTCACACACCACGCACCTGCCACACACAGTTTAGCTGCAACATGGCCTTTGAAGTTGTCGAAGTACAGTATTCTGATGAATGACCTGGCCCTTATGGGACATGACCCTCCTCCACATACGCACATATACACACCTTCTTAGAGAGTGCAGAGCTGGAAGAAGGCCTATGACCAGCCTCTGAAACCACATGACCATGACTCATAAGATACATTGTGGAATCCTCCACTCAGTGCAGTTCCTTTCCAACTCTCTCTACCTTTCTTTGTGATTTTATTTCCTAGTTTCTGCCTCTGTGTAGGTGTTGGAACGAAACCAGACCATTCTGGTCATGCTTAGGAATTGCAGCCTAGAAGGAATAACGAATAGCCTTTAAGTAACACATCTTTACCTTACGATGGTGGTACATGTATCTTTACCCTACTCTGATAGTGTGAGGTTATGTCGCTAGTAGAGACATTTTAATCGGCAAATCTTGAGCATATAGGCATGTCTTGATAGAGGTTTGTTTAAGGAAGCCCTTATGCAAAGATTGTTATGATCCTCTATCTCGTGTTCTTAGTGAGATAATGGTTTGCTTAAGGCCACAACAATAGTGGGGCCCATCAGAGGGTTTGAGCCTGTGGCCCTCGGGCCACCAGCCATTCACCCTTATCTGGTTCAAGCACTCGCCTCATGGGTTGCAGGTGTGTGAATGAGATGTGGCTTTTATTAGATACAGGTCCTATGGATGCTACAATTTTTTTGTTTTAAGGACTTCTCAATAGTTAATTGTCATAAACCTGCACATTTCTTTCTTTCATTCGTTTTCTTTCTTTTTTTCTGTCTGCTCGTTTCTTTCTTTCTTTCTTTGTCATTGCCTGCCTTTCCTGCCTTCTTTCTTTCTTTCTTTCTTCCTTCCTTCCTTCCTTGCTTCCCTCCTTCCTTCCTTTATTTTTTTAATTATTTGTTGTCTTCCCTTCCCTTCTTTGTTTCCATCTTCCTTCACTTTTTTCTTTCTTTCTTTCTTTCTTTCATTCTTTCTCACTGCCCTCCTTTCCTCCCTTCTTCCTTTCTTTCTTCCTTCCCTCCTTCCTTTCCTTTCTTTCTTTCTTTCTTCTTTCTATCTTTCCTTTTTTCTTTTTTTTCTGACCTCCCACCTTCATTGCTTCCTTTCTTTCTTTCTTTCTTTTTTCTTTCTTTCTTCCTCCCTTCTTGTTTTCCTGTCTGCTGTGATTTCTCATTTTCTTTCTTGTGTCTTGGCTTTCTATTACAGTGAGAGAGCTAGTACACCTGAAACTTGAGTCCTTTATTCCTTCCAGTCCATGTGCTGCAAAAAGGTAAATTAAGTAACTGACAACGGACTGTCTGCTAACTGACAGCAAAGCATGACATGGTGTTTTTATTTATTGACATAGTACCACAAGATCTCCTCCAGAGAACAGCTACTGGTTAAGCTAACAGCACGGCACACATTCATAAAACGTTGAACGTTAAAATGTTGCAATATTATTCAGTAAATATAATTTTATATATAGTTAGAATATTATATAGTTCTATACACTATATACACTGAGTTACTAGTTTATTAGGTACGCCTTTCTTGTACCTACTCATTGGTCATTTATCAGGTCCACTTTCCATGTAGGTGCGCTTTTTAAGTATACAATTATAGCCCAGTTGTTCCTTTTTAATGTTTGTCTGCCTCATACATTAATGCAAAGGACCCACCACAGAACCATCACTGACCAGATGTTATTGGGGTGGTGGACCATTCTCAGCACAGCAATGAAATGGTATGGTAGTGGCTTGGTCGTGTGTGAGGCACGAGTATATCAGGTAAATAAGTGTTGCTGGGATTTTAAGAAACATTTCAATACCAATGCTGGGTTGAGAAACAGTCCAACAACCAAAAATATCAATCAAACAGCAGTCTGCTACGTAAAAAAAAAAAAAAAAAGGCTACTTTTACACCAATACATTTCCCCAGACACCATTGTTGTTTCCTACAATATTAAATCAGCAGAAATCAACAATTACAAATACTCCAGTATGACTATTGGGTACTTTACACAACATTGAGCTTTACTACGTTGCTGTATGCAGGGTGGTTAGCTGGAAGGAAGTGTGTGTGTGTGTGTGTGTGTGTGTGTGTGGAGAGATGTGTGAGATTTCTTTCTTGAGATTGCTCACAACACTCTAGGAGGGGGAAATTACTAGCAGGGACACGCTGGGACTTGCTTACAGTAGAGGGTGGGAGACTTAACACAAAGGTGAAGTGTGGGGGGAGGAGAAAGGGCAGAAACGGGAAATTGAGCGAACGAGTGTGAGGAGGGAGGTCAGAGAAGAAGACGTGGCTTTGTCCGGTCACAGAGGCAACATTTTTTAACTGGCAATCTAAATAGACCTCCTAGATGCTTTGCTGCACCGTCATAAAGGGGTTCCTTTTATTTGGAAGCTTCTTGGATCATGAGTGTGCAAGAGGTGCTGATCTCCTGAGGAAGGGAAGGCGCTAGGCATTCGGTATTAGAGTGTGTGTATTGGAGCGGGTAAGGGCAATATCTGTACCCTCTTTATGAAGAGTGAGGGCATCCTTATAGGTCTGTGACCTCTGACCTGAGGCCATGGTGGAGGCCCATAAGGGCAGGTGAGCAGGAGTGGTCTGAGCTCAGCAGGCTTCCGTCTTTTGTGAGCGCCAGCCTCGGGGCCTAAAGGACACGCCGGGCTTATCTGGAGCATCCAGTCAGGGAACAGTTAATTGCCTAACAGCAATGGGAAATGCCTCCCTTGCTCCCTCCTTCTCCTTCTATCCCTCCCTTTTCCTCTCTCTCTCTCTCTCTCTCCACTGTCTTCCCCTGCCTGTATTCTCTCTCTGTCACAAGTAGGTGTTTCCCTGCGTGATGGGACCGAGTGTATATAGGGCACGAGCGCCCTATATAAGTTCAGAGTCTTAAGCGCGGCCTGCCACACGCTCTCCCCCCCCCCTTCCCTTAGGGCTATTGCTGGTTCTTGTTGCTGCCTAAGCCTTTTCCCCCCTGAGTGGATTTAGACTTTTGCAACGCTACCATGTCAGAGGGCAGGAAGAAGGAGAGGAACGGGAAGAGAAAAGGGAAAAAGGAGCGCAAGGAAAAAAACAGTGATCTCACACAAGGTAAAGAAAGAAAGACACAACATGCGAAGGTGTGATTTGTGTGGATGTGTGCATGTCCGTACGCGTGCTGCCGACAAGGGAGCAGTGTGAGACTCAAGAGCAAAATCTTTCACCTCATCTTGTCAAAGCTTGCTGCCCGCTTTTGTCACACGGTTGGACTTCCTAGAAGGCAGTGTGTAGCGGCACATCTGACCTCCGGGGCCTACGTTTGTAACCGTGCATGAATGCGGGTTTGCTGTGTGAGCGTCAGTCTGAGCCCTTTGACATGCTTTACGACTTTCATAGTTAATTCCTGCATTTGCTATCTTAATTAGCGCTTCTGTTGCTGGGCCTGAGTGCTAGCGAATTTCCTCTCATGCTTGGCAAGGTAAATGTATAAATTCATTTACATGCTGTATCTGAAGGAGGCTGCACTGCTGGGCGTCTGCAGGGGAAAGCCTTTAACTAGGTGAGTACTCTTGCAGCGTCACCGTTTTGAATGGAGCTCTTGAACAGCTAGTGGAGTGCAATATGCTTGTGCAGTTTCTCTCCGTGTCTGTCTAGGATTCTGCAAGCCTCAGCTTGTTACTGTAGTCTGACCTCAGGGTCATGGAGGAAGAGAAGGCCGCTAATTTACATTCAAAACTGTCACATGTTCTGCGACACCATCTCGCTTGATCTTAGTTTGCATGGTTATATATATTCCACTGGGATTGCTTTTTTATTTCCCCCTTTTTATTTCCTGTTATCGGAGACTCTTGTGGCTGGTAAATCTAGCAGATTTTGAGAAAATCATGTACTCCTATGTAGGCTTTTATGATATGGACAAAAATAGCATACTGCGATTGTGTTGCGACACATGCAATGTTGATATGCTGCGATAAGTTATGGTTAAAGATCAGGCTGCATGGATTTGGCCAAATATATTATTATACTCTTTTTTTTATGATCATGCAAATGCCACTATTTATCAACACACACACTTGTTTGGAACCTCTGTGATTGGTCAGAACGCTTACACAACACAATTTTATTAGAGGGCTTTCTGTGATATCAGAATTGCAAAGGCCAGTATTGCGATACTGATTAACAAACTATATATTGTGCAGTGCCTGATTCCTACGGTAGCGGTTCTCTGGGAAAGGCGTCATAGTCCTCTGAAGATCCCCCTTGAGATACCCACAATAGATAAGCGAATTGGAAAAGCAAGGCATAGTATTGTCTTTTGTTGCCCTCCTCCTCCACCACCCATTCATTCCCAGCCTCGACCGTGGCTCTCCTCGTGTGAGGTTCCCTTTTGCTCTGTCGCCCTGAAGCTCAGCTTTGCGTGACCTCTTTGATGGAGTGCTTTTATTATTCCATGCACTTCTCCGGCTATTTCCTTCTTATATGTTGTGCACTGTATTATCTTTACACGCAACTGTAATCTAAAACGAGGCTGTGTGAGGTGCCACTTTTTAGAAACGGTGCAGCTTTCTCTCCTGCAACTGTCTTCATGCGATGCTAATCTCCTTTGCTTTGTCTACTGGAAACAAAGCAAAGTCAGGAAGAAAATAATGGCTGGGAGAGTTTCTACTCAGCCTCTCCTGGGAGGATAAGGTTAAACCTGTCGCGCGCGGTGCTTCTTGGCTCCTGTTACTTCACTTTTATGCGCTACTAAATTTAACTTGCTTGATGTTAGAATATCAAAAGTAGGAAAACATGGTGATTGAGTCGTTTGGTTCCCAAAGCTGCAGAGGAAAAAAAGGCATGTTGTAGCGATATGTGGAAGCTGTGGCCTAAATAAGATTTTTGATGTGTGCTGCTAGAGTATCCTTGTTGATACATTGTGGTTCCTCTTGGTCATGGACTTTCTTCTTCTTTTTGAAGTGCAGTGCTGAACCATCATTCTAAATGGATTAGATCTGTAATTGCTCTTCTGTTGTTTATCACCTATTACATGCCCAGCTTACCTGGTGGGGGGTCCCTCCCTCAATTGCCCCTACTGAGGTTTCTTCTTTTCCTTCTAAATGTTTTTTTAGGTCATCTTCGTGAAGGGTCTAAGGGTTTGTGGTGGTCCTCCTAGGTGGTCATCAATTGTTAAGGGCCAATAAAGCCTATTGAGATGAGCTTGTGATAAATAAATGACCTAATGTGAAATGCTTGAGATGATGTGAAATGTTGCCTACTAGAAACAACAGCAAATTTGGAGGTGTTTAAATCATCCGTATTATTCTAACAGCTACATATCTTTGGAATTTCTTACATTTCACATAAAAAAACCTACTTGAACTTGAATTTGAGTAGAAATTTGCTTGTTTAATGTTGAATCAGTGACTAAACAAGTGTGCCTACTTATTGATTCAAATTCGGCACTGTTTAAAGACCTAATTGGAACTTTTTTTTTTTTTGAGTAAAATATGGTCCAAGCACACTTTGTTGGCACTTGATTAAATGCATATTCATACACGATTTTCTGTGATCATATTTATTCTATTACAAGTTGTTAAGCTCTTTTTCGCTGTTGTACTGATCTGGCCCAAATTTAGCAATGTGTGCAGGAATGAGCAAAGGAAGTCAAAACAAAAGTGGTTAGAGGTCCCAAGGGTACTGGAAAGCAAAAAAGAGCATTTATTGAATTTAACATTAACATTATTGAATTATGCGGTGTGAGATGTTACAGGAAAAGGTTTGACTTCCCCCCTCCCATGGCTTCATTTTGCCAAAATCACTGCAAGATGGTAAAGGTAGGAAGGTCTCAAGCCTTCAGTGCTTTTTAGGATCTCTCCCATGGTGGTTGATGGGAGATGCTGAGTGACGTGCTATGCGTGGAGTAATCCAGGCTGGCCCGCACTGTGTCGAAAAGCACAGAAACCCCTCAGGCACTGTTGCTCAAAACATGCTCAGCCTGCACGAACAGCTGATATGTTCCATAATTTTATTTTCATATTTTTTTATTTGCGTGCGTACGTGCATTCGTGTGTGTGGACGAGCGAAAGAGAAAAAGAAAAACAGTGCCAAGGGAAATATTTTTGCTAACATTACTAAATAATAGCACACTCGTTATAAAAACAAGGTGCGCATATTGTATCGGACTTTAATCATACAGAGACGGCCATATCAATTTAGTCACTATCGCCTTCCAAATGAATCTGTACGGCCGTGTCATAAATATTCACACCCAGAAACTGATTAGAATCAGTGACGTTTATGTTTCAAAACGGCTCAAGCAGCAATGAAACGGTGATATTTTGTAAAACACAAACAATTTTTTTTTCCATTGTGTAATGTATGCTGACTAAGTGTCACTATTTTTACGTTAAGCATATGCTCACTTTAGCAGCAGGTTAGGGCTTTGAATGAACATATGTGACCTAAGAAAAAAAGAAAAGAAAAAAGAAAGGAAATCAGCATCTTTGTTGCTTTGCTATAAACAATATCTTGCTGTTAATTTTTAAATACGAATCATAAATGTGATTCGTAACTACGTAACAATCTTATTTGATAAATAAGATTTTTTATTGAACTATCAATTAACAATGCACAATGGTTTGCATATTTTATGAACTACAGATCTGCCCTAAGAACAGGCCACATGGCAAAATTACAGTGTCCCATAATTCTCTGTGCGTTCACTGGTTCTCAGTGAGATGGTGAAAACCTGGCAGTAGAAGTGATATACAGTTGGCTGATCTTCTGCAGATCTTGTGGCCTCCATGTTTTTGCCAGGTTTCAGTGGGTCTGTTCCACCAAACCTGCAACACTAGAGCAATCTTGTTCCACAGCTTGACTGAGCATTCGATAGCTGTCAAACTCTAACTTTCCTCAGAATGCCTCTTTCGCTGTATGCACTTGAGCAAAAATTGCATCATAGCATGTTCCTGAATTGCAACAGTAAACTCATTGAGGAAGAGTTCTTGGGAAAAGCAGCAATTGGTGCCAATTTATATCGCATCCTCTCCTTTTCCCTCCATGATTTAGAGAGTTCAGACTGAATCTTGGCACAATCCCTGAGGTTATGCATTTCCGAGTCATTTTTAAATTATGGGCAGGGCCACAGAGAGAGTGTCATGTGTCTCGTAAAGTGTAACTGTTGTGTTAAAAGGCTGGTGAAATATGTGACCTGTAGGTTGCTCCCATTGATCTACAGCACACAGGTAGTGTACGCGTGCACCAGCAGACTTATGAAGCTGAGGAAGCCATCTCAACCATCTTTAGGAGCAAAAGCTATTAGGAAACAGCAATAGACTTAGCAACTATGTGCTTTATGCAGTGGCTTTCATCCTCCCACTTTTTCCCAGAACTGCATCATGATCATCTATTCATTCCTTCCAGTCAGTGTTCTTTTTTTATGAGGTTTTATTTTGTTACTGTGATAAATATTTGAGGAAAATACCTTCATAATGATTGTGGCCATAATTAGGGAAAAATTAATTACAAACTCACTTTATTATCCAGGTTTATTGTATAAAAGAAATCAATCTTACTGAGTGCTTACACCCTAATCTAAAACATATTAATTTGAAAAAATATATATGAAGATGGATTAAACAGGAACATGAGGTTCAGTAAACAGTAAATCAAACCGGTTTCAGTTAATTTCCAAGAATGGAGCTAGACCAGACTCGCACTATTTCACTGAAGATTTATTTAATCATCGATTGCCATGCTTAACTAATCCATTGCTTCCGACACCAAGCTTACACTGGTTGCTGACAGCAAAAAAGCGTAAGCAGCAAGGAAACTATCTGTAATGTTAAATGTTCAGAAATAACATTTATAATACAAATGAAATGCAGGTATTGGTAAAGCGACTTTGACAAAATGTCCATTATTGTCCAGCTCTAGTTTGTTCTGCATTATCTTTGGTTATCCAAGGCCAGTAGTACCTTAGTGGTTAAAGTAAACTGGAGTGCACTAACTGGATTTGCAAGGGGACAGCAAGGCACAATATTGTCTATGCATGTGTTAAACATTGTCAGTCAACATTTTCTAGAACTTTCTAACCTTCTAATCAAGCAGCTATTGAACTCCTGCTCAGGCCAGATGTGTGTGTGTGTGTGTGTGTGTTTGTGTGTGTGTGTGTGTGTGTGTGTGTGGTGGCACTAGTGGTGGGTGGCTCTACCTGCCACATCTGTAGTGTACAAGTGATTACCACAGACAAGAACTTTGACACGTTTCCCTGTATTGAGAAGAGAACAGAAAACCTGTTTACGTGAAACTCACTTATAATGGAAGTCAAAGGGAAGTTGTTGAATTTTGTCAATAAATATTTATGTGAAACGTGTTTTTGGAGAACGCTTTAATGAATTGTTTAGTCAAAGGTATTTGTAAATGAAGCTCTCAATCTGTAATATTTGTTGTGGTTGTATGCTAATAATGTAGTCAGCGTAGCGCAAAGTAGATACAGAAGTGCCTCAGTTTTCGCCTGACTGTTTGTGAATACCCTAAAACTTTAGGGAACACATAAGTTTTTATTGTATTGCAAAAGTTGGATAAAACTACGTAAGAACAGCTTTTTCTCATGTCTAGCTCATCCTAAGACCTCTATTTGTTGAGTGTAACAGTTGTAGTATTGAATTTGCATTATAAAGTCACATTTTTTGATGAAATTCTACAACTGCCTTTAGACTTTTATTAAAAGTGAGCTTTGAGTCACCAAGTTTTCAGTTCTTTTCTCAGCACAAGGAAACATGCTAAAATTCTTGTCTGTGCTAATCAAATACGCTACAGATGTAGGTTGAAAAACACGAGTATTCCTGTAAAGCACACCAGGCACTGATCTGCGACTTCACTAATGCCGGCCTCGCTTTGCTGTCACACTATATCCATCATTCATTGTGGTGAACCAAACCACAGGCCTTTATTCATCTACCGGAGTCTCAGAAGTGTTAACAGTACAATGCTGGGCTGTTAGCTTTGCGGGCTTTTGGAGAGGCGTAGGCTGCGTAGCCTCACAATGTCACTGGAAACCTGAGTACTAATAACTGTCAGTACACTCCAAACACTGGCCCAAAGAATCTTACAACACATTGTGCTATAGTACACCAGGCTTCATTAGCCTCAGAGCAACATTTCAATGAACAAAATTTAGTAACACAGATTAAAGGGCTGCTTGTACTGGGACGGGGAAGTGGGCCAATCACTCCAAAACTAGGCTCACTGCTGATTGTTTCAGTGCACCTCTGTCTAGAATCTTAATTGAAGTCATTACCGAGGTACACTAAGCTGTTTATTTTCTGTGGTACTTTTGCTGCCAGCAAGCAAGTGATTTTTTCCCCTTTCCAAGTAGCCCTTGACAGTGGACGAGTTGTCATTTTTTAAGGGGAAATGGTGGATTCAAACGACAGAGGGATTTATATATATATATATATATATATATATATATAGCTCAGGGAAAAAATGCTTGGTTGGTTAAGCTGTCAAGGTTTATTTTTCCCCCTCAAATGTCTTTACATTGCTCTAGAAAGACCCTAAAACACATTTAACAAGGAGAAGTTAATCTTATCTTAGCAGGTGTCAAAAAGTGCACTACGCAAAACAAAAAAACACCTGCTAATGTAATAGCCTACAGATGACAGTATACAGATCTTGTTGTACTGTTTGCTTTTCCTTTTCTAAAGGTTATCAATTATAGATATCTTAAGTGGATGGAGGATGGAAAGGAGAAAGGACAGTTTTAGAAGGAGGAGGATTTTTTGTCATTTGTTTTTTCCCATCCCTCCTCAAATCAAACCCTGTGCCTTGAAACTAGCAAATGAACCAGCATATGCTAAGGTATACAAGGGTGAAAAATCTAACTGGAGATTGGATTGGACTTTTGCTTAAATTATTTCACCCTGAAATCATGGCCACTGCACTGGCTCCTGACCCCAACCTGGCCCTGAGGGAGCGCTTAGCATGCTCTGCTACTAGCCATGACAACAGAGCATAACTAGCTGGCTATAGAGAGCTCATCTTCTTGTGTCTCCTGAGTACTGACTTTGTCTTTACCTGTCCTGTTACACAGCCACTCAGTGACTCACCTGGGAACCCTGCTGAAAAATCCAGCTTGGTCTGACCAGCTACCAGCTGCCAAAACACAGGCTGAGCTGGTTAAACTGGTAGACCAGCTTAGCCAGCTAGGAATTTATTTTTCAGCTTCCTTATAATTTGACTAATTTGATCAGTAAATGTTTGAACAGTACATAATTGCCTTACTGTTGTGTTATATTCTTGAAACAATGTGTCTACAATGTTACATTAGTAGCGGTGATTCATAAACTGTTTCCATCTACCAGTTCGGCCTGTGTTTTGGCAGCTGGTAGCTGGTCACACCAAGCTAGATTTTTCAGCAGGGCATATGGCTGCTGGACTGACTGTTGTAATGTCCTCGCCCTACTTCAGCTCCTTTTGGGCCAATCTGGCTACTTTGTGTCTACCTCTGGTTAGCCTCCTCTTTTTGGCATGTGTATGTGTGTATTATCTAAGCTTTAATGTTTGATGTTGGTCTGAGTTCTCCCAGCTGCCTTACTGTTTCTCTTTCATGTAATGACTGCAGATGTGTTGAAGGCCAAAGTCTACTCCCTGTTTATAATTAATGTGAAAAGCGTTAGTATAATCAATCAGGATTTTGTTCTCCCCTAGACACAGTGAGAACACTGGGCAGTGTGGTTCTCATCACTGAGTCTTTTTAAGTGTTCCATTTCAGTGATGGGGATTTTAGGTCCTTGATGGCTATAATACAAAAATTTATTTAGACAAGAAAAAAAAATGTAAATCAGGATATCTACTACAGTCATTGCTTGCTACTTTTTTGAAGCACTAAAAATATCTGTGAAATTTGACCCGGTCCTATTAGTAGGTAACAAAACCATCCATTGTAATTATGTATGCTCTAATGCACTGTCATAAGCCAAAATCATAAGCAAGGTGAAGGTGAAAGGGACAGCAGTATTGCATAAAGTTCAACAGTGAATTCATGGACCGAAATTGATTCTAGAGAATTCACATGTTGTACAAAAGCAGCCGCATGTTGCCGGTGACATCATCTCACCAGACGAGAGGTTTGTTCAATGACTCTCCTCTTTTAGACGTGCCATCGTCTCTGTGTTGCCACACGCGATAAATGATCCATGCCACAACATGTTTGCACAAATACCAAAACGAGCATGTGTAATATGACACACTCTTTCTCTCCCTCTTTCTAGGTGCTCCTACAATAAAGCCTTTGAGGAGCCCACTGGTGGTGGCGGAAGGAGCCAGGCTAACAGTCAAGTGTGAGGCCTCGGGTAACCCTCCCCTGTCCTATAAGTGGTACAAAGATGGCACCATTCTGAAAAAGAGCAAAGAACTCAGGATCAAAGGAAGCAAGTAAGTCTGTGTGATTAGTGACAATGTGTGCACGTGTCTTTTGGATTCCAGAGATTACACAGGAATTACAGAGTGAAAGTACATTCGTTCTGCGGATCGTTTGTGGTGCACGGAAAAAAAGGAACAAGAAATCTCCTTTTGATTTGTAAGAACGTAAACCATAGCTCAAGTTTCAAAACAAGCTTTTCTAACAAAATAAGAGCCAAGGATGGGTTGCTTCCTTATAAAGCGTTTCACATCATAACACATTATTGATCATGCTTACCCCTAAAATCACTGATGGCTGGATAGCAGCCATATGAGAGCCATCCATATTACAAAGCTGTGCATTATAATCCTTTTGAGTCTCCTTGGGAGAGCTATGTTTTGATCTCTAATCTGCTGTTGCTAGGTTTGGACTGATGTTCGTGTTGTTGGGCTCAGGCGATCCAGAGGAGTTCGCTTCAGTTTTTCCACGAGTCATAGCAAAGTCCCATGACTCTTCTATCTCTCTGTTGCAGGAAAAACTCCAAGGTCCAGATTACTAGCGCAAGGCTGGAGGACTCTGGGAATTACATGTGTGTAGTGGAGAACGACAGTGGGAGTAGTAACAGCACAAGCACCGTTCATGTCCAAAGCAGTAAGTAACAAGCTAAGCCATGGCTTGATTATAATGATTAAATTCTGTATTATTTTTATTTTTTTTCATCAGTTGTTTCAGTGCTGCTTAGTTCCTAAGGGGAATGTGTTTCACGGCTGTTACAGAAACACTGATTATGCAGCCCCAATCCAGCTGCTGATATCTTCAATTATGTATTTTAATGCTTTGTACTCTGCACTGCCAAAGAAACAGTATTATTGTTTCAAATTTTGGAGAGTCTCCATGTGAGTGGGGGTTTTAAGGGATTTAAAACGTCTCTTTTAGCCTCTGGAGTTTTGTTTGGCTCTTATCTGGCTAGAGGGAAGTTTCTCATGAGTTTGTCTGTCGTTTTGGGTGAATGGTCTCTCATAATTTAGTTTACCACTACTAGAACTGACTATATAGACTTTAAAAATGATATTTGATTTTCTGATTACAAATACACTATCCTGTCACCAAGCCAAGAGTTTTGCTTTGCAAATGCCACAACACTAGATCTTCGCTAGCATGCCACGACACTAGTCTCAGGGTACCATTTACCTAACCGCTTCACCATGATGAAGCAACTGGCTAGCCACCGAGCATCTAGCTAGCTAGCTTATTTCATCATTATAAACTTACATTTAACTACCATACAATTAGCAGACATTTTTTTATCCACAAAATTACAGGCAGGCAGATTTCAGAGAAGAACAATATTTTTTTATAACAGGCCAAAAGCTGGGAAACATCTTACCTTGTCAACATGTCAGCCTCATGGTTTTCTGTATTCTATCTCTGGACTTTACTATGTGGTCAGTGTGCTCTAATTCCAATGGTTCCACTGTTGAGCACGAGATGTGCAAACCCTGGAACATGGCCTGAAGCAGGACGCTTTGGTTCATGGAGGTCTCTGTGTGGTTGGCCATAGAGTGCTTTGACTCTCCCTCTTCTGTGGTTAGCTGGAAAGGCATGTATAAAAGGAATGTTTTTGGTCAAGAGTATGCTGTGTACACTTTGCTACCACTTATCACCTTTATTTTGGTCATTTATTTACAAATAAATACTCCTTTTCTGTTTTTTGTTGGTTATTTTTGTCTGTCTTTTGTTATACCCTTTTTTCCGAATTATCTGTACCTGGTTGTGTTGTGACCTCATCCTCCTGGACTAGTTTTTCTATGCCTGGTTGCTTTGTAAATGCTCTGACTGGTGTGTCCTGAAACTAACTCTCCTACCTGAGAGTTGCTGTGAACCCTCTTCCTGTGAATCTTCCTGTGAGTCTGTTTGTGTGATGGTGAGTAATTGTGTACTTTCTCATAAGCTGTGCACTGTCAGTGTTCATCTAACCTGCTATTTTACTGGTTAGGCTGCTGGTGTTGGCCAACGCATTTGTGCTCTGTGGGTTTGATGTAGATCTCCTCCTGAGCTTACGGAGTATGTACGGGCTATTTGCTTTTTGACGGGCCTACTTGATGTCATGTCAGCTCTTTTTGGCTACTTATGGATACTGTCAATTGCTGTGTATTTCTCTGCGCCCTCGGTATGTGTCTTGCTCTGCCAGATTCTGCCTGACTGTTTATGGCCTTGCTGACAACGTGACCCGTCCAATCTGGTCAAGCAAGTGATTCAAAAATCAATGGCTATAACCCAAGTTATAGATTTCTCCACCCTTTTAGGATGGTGGACATTTATAGTCACATCGGAAATTATACGTCAATGCACGATGGGCAAATTTACATTGTGAAAGCTGTGAAGCTCTCCAGTAAAACGATTTGAGTGGGGGCTACTAAACCTCTGTATTCTGAATCATTTTTTGACCCACTTTGTATCCAATGATTCAGATTATATCTTTTATACTTATTTCTTTATCTAATCTTTCCACCTGCACCAACCTTCTTTATAAAGCCCTGCTCATCTATTATGTCATGCCATAACTACAACTTCATCAATAAGTCCCTTTAATCTGGCTGTGGTCACACCAATTGAAGACCTTTTTCTAATCTCCCATTTCTGTCCAAACTACCAGTAGCCACTCAACTACAAAACTACTATGCCACTAACAGACTTTCCAGTATAGTTTCTGTCCACTCTATATAAACTGTGACAGCTCTTAAAGGAGTCGCTAATGATGCCCTTGTCTTTGCTGACTCTGGTGCCCTCAGTTTTCTTATTCTGCCTTGTATACAATGAGTCATGACAATCTTCTGCCTCGTCTCTCTTCATTGGAATTCACTGAAATTGCCGGTACTGCTGTTGCGTGGTTTATATCTCTCAGGCAGATTCTACATTCTATGCATTCACACCTATTTATAAATGCTCTATGTCCCCTGTAACAGTCCCTCAAGTCTCAGTTCTTGGTCCCTTTGGTTTTCATTATTTATATTCCTATTCCTCCGTACATTTAAAGTACTGTATGATCTTTCATCCCTTTATCTCGTTGAGATTTTGCACACTTACAGCTCAGTTTGTAGACTAAGGTCTTCAAGACCAGACTGGCCACTGACTCAGGTTTGAGAATTTGATCCCACAGTATCTCAGTGACTGTTCCTCTCTGCCCTGTTTTAAGTCTGAGCTGAAAACTTTCCTTTTCTCCCAACACTATAACGTCATCTCTTTTTTGCTTGTTTTCTTCTTCCCCTTTTTTAGGACTATAAAGCGGCCTTGAATGTGAGAAAGGTGCTATGTAAATTACAATTATTATTTATTATAACCCATAAGGTTTCAGCCAAATCAATGTTACGTTGGTGTCTCTTTTTGTACAGGAGCTGTTTGAGCAAGACAGAGCTTATTCCTCTCTGAAAAACAGCTTAGCTGCCACATTGATTATGATGAAGTATTCCATTGGGCACACCCACTGACAATTTATTTCCTCAAGGGTGTATTAGGCTTGTATTAAGTTTTTATTAAGCTTTTGCCAAGTTGTGAGTCCTGGTTCTTCTGGAGCTGACAGTAGCGTTTGAAACATGCTGTGCCACTTCTTTATTAGAGACAGGCTTTTAAAAAAGACATGCAGTAATATTTTTGCTATCTAGCAGGTGCTGCAAATTATGCCATGAATTGATGTACATGTTATAAAGTTTTATGTTTGCATTAGCGTAATAGCAAAATGTCTACAGTAGGTATGCAACTCCAGTAGTTACAGGAGGGTTATGTGAAGGTACAGGTGAGTGCATTTTAGCAATAATGTAGTGGCAGTGGTCAGACAAACAAAAGCTACTTGTAAAGTGGATTACAAGGTTTCAGCATTACACATTACTATATAATGACTTATGCATGAAGATGTACTTACAGACAGATATTTTCCTGATCTGAGACAGTGCCGAACTACAGCAACACTAACAGGACAAAAACTAAACTACACTATACTAATACTTACACTCTGTAGCAATTATTGTCCAGAGAATACAGTACTCAATTTATTTTTATCCTAACACACAGCCACAGGTCATGCCCTGCCTAAGCAGTCTTTTCCCAATGAATTACAGGACATGAACTGTATAATAGAAATGGATCAGCAGTCTCTGTCCAGGTGGACACCTATGTCTCGAGCAGGTGGGCAACCACTTGAGCTTTATTTCAGGGTGTCCTGTCAAGAATCTCTGTAGCTGCTGCCCTTGCAGCTTTTCTCACCTCTGTGAAGTTTCAGTGCCTACACATTGCCTTCTCCTGTCTAGCGTGTGTGTTTCCGGATGAGAGAAAGTACAGCTCAAGGCTGCCCTTTATGCACACTTGCTCCCAGATAGATGACATTATGAGGATATCAGTGGCTGGAGTGGGGGATTTGTTCTCTGTGTGGTGGAAGGACACTTCATGGTCATTCTACAGCTTAAACGCTTGATGTAGAAGGATTTAAGCTAGTGAGGTGAAACTGGTATTTTTCACTTGAAGCATTAAAAGCTGTACTTGCTCTTTCTTAAAGCCTCTGTCACCATGGTTGCAAATATTTTAAAAAATGTCACTTAATAAGCAAAAATATAGAATTAATTCTAGATAAACGCTACAAAAACTCTTTTTCGTCTGATCAGAACTGTGTGGGCGTGTCAGATCAATATTACGTTTACCACAGAAGCTATAGGATAATAATAAGAACCTAATCAGTAGGAGTGCAGAAATTTCTAATCTATGGGTTGATTTTGTATTAAGCAAGGTGTTATGTTTTATCGCAGAAGGCTGGATGGTTGCCCTTGCAGAGAGATTTAATATGCTGAGGAAGGTTGAAGGCCATGCTTATTACCACAACATAGGCAGAAAATCCAAATAAATCTGATGGTGTTTGTGTGTGCGAGTGCATATGTGTATCTTCGAGTGTGTGTTCATGTATTTATGTAAGGCTTTTCTCACATCTGTAAGTGCATAGTTGGCTGCTTTTCCACAGTGAGGTTATCCCAGGTATCTCTAGATCTATAACTCTAGATCAGGCTGACAGTGTGTAAGCAGCACCTTCCCTGCTTTTCTTAGAAGTCATGTGTACTGGAGAGTTACTGCCGCAGTCAGGCACAATGCATGTGCGTGCGAACAAGCGTATATGTCTGTGTAGTTGTGCTTAACTTATTTGAAACAAGCCTTGGATTTCTAGGATGGTTGCGGTGGGTAGTTGAGGGAGTGAGAAGAGGCCGTGCCTCCAGGCACAGAGGGGGACACACCCACATCGCCTTTCACACATACAGAAACACTGAGCGAGGGAGTCAATGCAGAGGCAGCCAAGCGCTCCCCAGCCTCGGGTGACAATAGATTAATATAACAGTCCAGGAAATACCTTGAACTGACAGTGTTTCATAAAATTGATAAAATGTTTTCCCCAGCCTGGCGTGGCACAAGGGGGGCACCGAAGATGAGGAACACTCGTTCGCATCGCTGTGCTGTTCTGCCACACAGCGGGGGGAGAGAGACCTTAATTTATTCGGCAAGCTGACTCAGTTGATTTCCATCCTAAGGTCATCAGTGAAATGGCTACTGCTGCGAGAGGCTGCAGTGCTGCGAGGCTGCTGCAGCAGCATGGAGCCGCAGTGCTATCTGTGTATGTGCGCCTGTCTGCCAGAGAGAGAGAGAGAGAGAGGGAGAGAGGGCAGAACAACGACTAAGAGAGGGAGATACAGAAGAGGAGACCCAGCTGCTTTGCAGAGTCAGTTGCCTCACACCAATTTTATAATGCAGTTGTAGATTTCTGGCTTAAGCCAAGCATATAGACAATTGCATGTAGCCTCGACCCCAAGCAGCCATTAACGTTGCTAGAGTTTTGTCAGTGTTTGCACTGGTAGTAATAGGAAATGAATCGCTGTCTTTAGACAGAATGTTCGTGCATTCGCCCTATTATCGATAGATTGCGAGTTTGAATCCTGACAATGCAACAGTTATCCGTGGCCGGGAGTCCAAGAGAGCATAATTGGCTTTCCTCTCTGGTGGGAAGGATGGGATTACTCTCTCTCCCCTATCGATCAGAAAGACACTAGCCAGTCAGAGGCATCTGTAACCTCGTACCTGTATCTGGCATCTGTAATCTCGAAGAGGGCAGTTAGCGCTCTCCTCCAAGCACGTTCAGCTGCCCTGTGATGTTGCATGAGCAGCAGTTTGAAAAGATCTCGGGGGAAGCATGTTAGCTCTCACCCTCCCCAGTTAGTAGCTGTAGTGCGATAGGAGAGAACAAGCTAGTGGGCGACCAAATTGGGAGAAAAAGGGTAACCCCCCCCCAAAAAAACAAAAAAAACCCAGAATGTTCATTAACCTCTCTACAATTCATAACCAGTAAATGCACAGTGGCATACGGGAGCATCGTATGTCCCACGCAGGAGCACGGTCTGATTAAATTCTCGTCTGATTTGTACATCATCTGTAAGTAGCTACTTACGTAACCGTCAATATTGTAGCTGCGCTTCTCAGAGCCGTGGAGAGGTGGGTAGGTGCATGGCTTTCCCGACAGCCTTTGCAGGAGAGACTTAAAAACGCTAGAAAAACACATGCTACAGTTTATATGTTGAATTATATTAAGAGTGAAATCATACAAAGTGGCTCATCATTCATTCATTAAATGGGTGTGTTTGAGTCGTTTTTCTTTAATATTAAGTCTACAAATGTGACGAGTTATGAATTGGTCAACAGTTCTCCAAAATCCATGAAGTTGTCAATTTATTACTTACTAGACTGGTATACATAATAAATCAGCACCTCAGTGTATACAAAATGTATTTGTGCAATCTGTAGACATGTTCATTCCTGTGTCACACCCAGCCCCCTATCCAGAGTTTCTGCATGACGTACTCGTCTGTGTACTACAGATCTGTGGCAGTTTTCACAAAGCTAAGCTTATCACCTAGGTGGGGTGATTGCACTCATTAATAACAGTGGTCAATGCTAAATGTGTAAGCGTCTGGGTAAAGGTTAGCTAAAGCTGTCCAGGGAAAGATAGACACAAAGACGGAGAGAGATCTTGGGGCTACAGTTAATGAAGACAAACAGCCGCCATCGCCTGGCTTCCCCAAGAGGCAGTCTGTGGGGAATCATCGCTCAGCACTGTAACCATCCACTGCCTGCTGCGTGGTGGTCCTGCACGTGTGTGTGTTTAAGGTGATCTCAAGATGTGGTCATGTCATAGGTCACTAAAAGAGTGATACCTGACAAGGTCGAGGTCTCAGGGGCATGTGCACGCCAATAGAGGGTAAACATTCCATAGTCAAACAGCCTGTAAAGACATCCATATTTGGAGGTAGGCCTTTTGATTTAGCTGAACCCCAAACATAGGCACACACTCCTCCTGCCATGTTTATTTATTCATTACTCTATGATAGCCTAAGGCTCAAGTAAAAATTGGGAGGGAGCACACCAGTGGGAAAACTGGCCACACCCTTGTCATCACTTAGTTGCAAGTGATGCAATTTCACATTTCAAAAGCATAATAATGATCCATAAACTTCCCGGGAACACATTGTGCTATGTAAAATGCATTCTAATGCAAGGATGGAGCAGATTTCACCCCCCTATGGAATAATCCTACCATACCATCACATGAGGTTTCAAAAAGCCTGTGTCAAATGAATGCAACCTGTTCTAAATTCTCTGATGGAGAATTGAGGCCATGATGCTGCCCTTTAAAAGAACAGTTCAGCCAGAAAGATAATTTACATTAATATCTCCCTTACCCCACATGTAGTTGATCTGCCAAGACATGTTTGGTGTCCAATGTTTGCTTCTTAAGTTTTGCACTGGAGCTATGAGGTTAACGTTACTAACAAGTAAGGGAAGTTTATAGCCTCCAGTTTAGCATTGTGCAAACTGCATGTCTAAATCATGACAGATGCCTCAAACTGCATCGAGTTGCCTATGTGGTTTCTGACACTGTATGACACATTGTTATCTATGAAAATGAACAAAACTACATTGCATAGCTAAAAAGAATAGTAGCAGACATCTTGAAGTTGGAATAAAAATTTGAATGCAGAATTGTATGTTAGAAGTAATTCAGATGATAACAGTTACAATATTATTTGGGTTTTTTTAAATACAGACTTATTCTGCTATTTCATAGAACTGTTTATGTTTACGTTTAGAGAGAATTTTGGTGTGGGCTTCATGCTCCAGGGGATTGACATTGTGGTACATGTGATGTACTTTTAATTTTGCTGTAGGATGGGTCATGTGTTGTAATAGAGAGCAGCGAGCACATGGCTGGCTCTGCTGCACAGTGCTCATTTGAAATGAGTTTTGGTCAGAAGTCTTGTCCCTAGGGGGCGCTGCCCCATCCAGAGAGAAAGAGAGTGAGAGCGTGACATGAGAGGAATGTGTTGATGGAAAATGCAGCTGGGTGGCTGATTGTTTCAACCTCATCAGTCATGCTGGGGCCCACCAGCAGCAGTTTCTCTCTCTCTGTAGCACACACTCGCACAGACACTTGCACTCCTGTGAAGCAGCTCACAAATGCTCCCATACACACAACACCTGGCTGTTGGATGAAAGGTAATCCATTTCTGCCTAACTTCTCTAGTCCAAACCATTACTTACCTTTAATACAGGTTTTTAACCTCAGAGTCACAGAGCAAGCGGCAACTTTAGGCTCTTTCATTCACACCATTCATCTTTCTGTTTCTCCATCTCTTTTCCTCAGGCCATTGTCTTTCATCTGTTAAAACAATGCCACTTTTTTTTTTGTAAAAATTTACATAACAAGCCAACACCCCCATGTTTTCTCACAATTTCTTTCATACTCGCCTCTTTCCCTTCCTCTTCCTACTCTTATTTCACTTTCTTTGACAGCACATACAAGAAGATTAACTGGACTCAAATTATGCTAGAAATCTTCCTTGGTCAGCATGAAGTGAGGCCCTAAAGCAGTGGTTAGACCAAACGTGAATAAAATTTGCCTGGCAAAAAGCGAATTCATTTGAAAAGGAAAGAACATGAGACCGCAAAAATGAATTTGTTTCCGGTAGTAGTTAATTTGCTTTTTAGGTGAACTTTAACCCCGCAAATTTGTGAAACTTGGAAGTGACAAGTGGGTGGGCTGTTCTCTCTTTCTAAAAAAAAAACTGTTAATTATTAAGTAGTGTGACCGCTGATCCGGTGCTTCATTTGTAAAGA
Organism: Olivaichthys viedmensis; assembly: GCA_028565825.1. Lineage (NCBI taxonomy): Eukaryota > Metazoa > Chordata > Actinopteri > Siluriformes > Diplomystidae > Olivaichthys > Olivaichthys viedmensis. The sequence continues at coordinate 9,190,685 of JAOUQW010000019.1, read as the reverse complement.
CTCATGCCAAGCCTTCTGTATTCAGCACCAACCAGCCAGCTTTACATAAACACATCAACAATTACGAAGAGTGCTAAGAGTCCTGATAGGCCATTTCTATCCCACCCTCTTTCCGTTGAGCTTGGCTTGCACTCAGAGAGGCACGTGTGTGTGTGCCTGTTAGAGTGTGTCAGCAAAAGTGTTTCGGATTATGATCCTGGAGATCCTACATACTCAGACTGCTGGGCACTGCGAGGTTTATTTGACCTTTAACCCAGGGGTCAGATTCTTCACACTAGTTGTTTGGGAGGGTAAGGTGCACTTCACTTTGCAGCCCTGACCACATAAAAAGTGCATGCATTTCTCATTCCTGCTCTCCCCTTTAGAAAGGTTCTGCCTTTTGTAGTTGCCACAGATGTTGCTCCTGTTCCACCCCCATTCTCTGTTTCTCTCTTACTCTGTAACCACTAGTGCATGCTGGTGCTGGTGGTCTTGCCCCCTCTGTATTAATTACTTGATTAAGCCTGTTCGGGGGGGTTAGCTCTGTTTTCCCCATCAGGCTGAACGCTTGTGTATATGTTGGCGGAGCCACAGCTGGCCATGATGGGCAGGGCAGCTGTGAGGGGGCTGTAGGCTGGTGCCATGGTGGATGGGTGTGGTCAGACTCTGCTCTTCCTGTGGCGGCAAGCTAACCCAGCACCCCCACGGCACCATTTCACGTCCATCACTGTGTGAGGGTGGCCGCCTGCGCATAAGTGTCCGTCTGGGGGGGATGAAGATCTGACACCAGAGGCATACCGTCACTCCACACCAGCGTGAGGGTATGAGTGCATGTGTGAATCCATGTTGGTGGAGCAGCGTAAAAAACAACAGACCAGGAAACAGCAATGGGAATTTTATTGTGGATTGCTTAGCTGACATCGAGCTGCCTCTGTGAAATCCCTTGGAGAAAACACTGGCAGGGGCAGCCTGTAAGATTTGGAAGCCCCAAATGGATCCAGATGTATCTTTATATCCTTTGCCCGTGTTGCTGGTGTCGCTTTGTGAAGGGCAGAGAGTGGATGTCGTGCCTGGGGTTGGGGTTGGGGTTGGGGCTGGGGCTGGTTCTGAGGCTGAGGCTCAGAGGAATCTGAGGCTCCAGGGCTACCCTCTGTCCCATGCTGCTCATCGGTGCTGGCACAGGTGGGGCTGCAGGAGGCCATGCCAGGGGAGAGCTGTGCTCCTGCTACCGACTCTGCTGCTGCTGTTGCTGGGCCTGGGCACCTACCTGCTCCTCCTGAACCATGTCCTGATCCCCAGTGGAAAGACTGACCTGCCGGACCTCTTCAGAAGTGAGGAAGAGAATGTCGAAGAGGAGAAAAAGCTCACAGAGGATACTTCTCCTCCGTGGATGCTTATCACGCCTACTGGCATCACTTGTACTCCTCCCACCACATTCCCTATTCAGGAGACTGCAGCCATGTCCGCGATGGCACCAAGAACGGCCTTGTCCCTGGCATCCTCCAGCCCCACACCCAGCAGCACCCCACCCCCTCTGGGTAAGTGCCCGACTCCTCCGCTCGCTTTCACGTTTGCCCTATTGTGCAATCACATGCAATAGCGCCTTTTGATTTCTCTCGGCGACGTCTTTGAAATTATTGTGGGAGGACAAGACTGGGCACATCAGCTATGCAGCAGGAAAAAAGGGCAAAGGGAGAGAAAAATAAAGGCATGTTAATCAAAAGAGAAAAAGACAGGACAGGGTTCACCCAAAGTCCTTTTTTGGGGGGATTATCTGGTCCTTATTGTTTGTTTCTCTGATAATGGTGGTGGTTTGTAGTTGAGGTCCATGCCCTCTGCAAGAGGCATTTTGGAGCATTAGCATTAGTAAGATTTTGTTTACGACTCTTGCAAACTCTTTAGATGGATACTTTGGCCTCTTTCCGTTTGTCACGTATGTCTTTGGGCATCATGAGCTTCGTTTGAACTCTTTTGACGTTTAGATTATATCAGCAGTGTGTACATGTAAACAGTGCAGTGTTCTACTGTGATGACTAAAATGGTCAGGTTTGGTTTGCTCATATAAATGCCATGATTGTCTCACATGGTTAAATCTTTCATCAAGAGAGTTGTTGATTTCTTTACAAATCCCTTAACAATATGACCAATAATTCCAGCTAGTTTAGCTACAGACCGCCTGGACAATGTTGGCTGAATTTCCGTTAACTATCTTCATGATTAGAAACTAGACATCAAAGCCCCAATTAAACTAGGGAATTGTTCAAACTAGCCAGCAGGTTTAAAGCACAATGACACACCAAAACGTACAGTACATTAAGTGCTAGTTCTGTGTGTGTGTGTGTGTGTGTGTGTGTGTGGCAGTTTCAGTAATTGGAACTTTAAAGATTAAAGAGATTTTATGTGTTATTTAAAGAGATTGTGTGTTCCTGGCTCTGTGAATGCACCTTTTATTTCGAATTAACTGCAGAATTTTTCTTGGAATTTTTCTCATTGATAACTGTTATGACAAGGGTTAGTGCTAGAGCTTTTGCCGATGTTTAAACCTTTTTAAATTTTTATGCTGTTTTACATGCTGTTGCATTATGTGACAGGGCCCCCGTGGGAACAAGACTTGGCTCTGAGTGGTTATCTTCCCTGTATAAACAATGATTTAAAATGACCAAATATTGATTAGAACCATGTGTCATCTCTAGACATTTATTTGAAGAGTGAGGTCTGCAAACGATTTCTGTAATAGGGAAAATTACAGTGTGTCTAATGCAGTGTAGTTATGAGATTTTGGGGCATTTTGTTCTGGTTTTTCCCTCTGAGCTCTCAGGAATGTCACAACCAGATTTAAAGGCAAGGCATTAAGACAAAATGACAGCAATTTGCTTTCACAAATGATTTTGCATTTTTCTTTGCACTCAGCGAACATTTGATAGAACCTTTTTTTTTTTTTTTTTTTAGGTACTATTGAGAAGGCTATGAACAGAGGCTTCTTTTTCAGATATATATAATTTTGCAGTGTGTGAGTTATTGCCTTTAGTGAAAACATGAAAGGCCACCAGTAGCCAAACCATACTGTAGATCTTCAAGAGATAATGAGACAAACATGGTTTTTAAATCACTATGGAATGTACCATCTCTACAGATGCATTGTATAGTTACATATTTGTTGCATTACACACTGCTTATCTAGGGCCACAAATAGAATCGAGTTGGACGTTTTAATTTTACTGTCAAAAGCACGCACAATAACCTATCCAACCCCATATACACTCATCCTTGTAGACTGCAGCAGCCTGGAGTGTAATCAGATGGAGCCCTCTGGTCTATGAAAACAATTGCTCTAAGACTGATCTTGTGGATTAGATTAGTTGTTCTCTGTGGTAGGCCACATGTGTTGGTTTAGGGACCACAATGTTGTGGTGCAGGTTTCAGGATGTGTACTGGAGAAGACCTCTCCGAAGGATTTGGGAAGCCCTTTAAAAAAGAGGGATGTTTCAGATAATGAAATCCACACAAAATCAGGGAAAAAAGTCTAAAGTCTAAATTGACCTTCTGGCTCAGTGATTAGAGATCCGTGTCACGACTGTAACGAGAGACATCCCCAGAACTTTCTGCTAAGAGTCCACGGGGGAGAGACTGCACTGGTACAAGGGCCTGACTGTGGCAGGAAGCATGTCTGTGTTCTCTGAAGCATCATTTGTCATGTGCTGTCGTTTTTCAGCTTTTGCTCTCATGGGCTTCTCAAAATACCAAAACGCAAATCGCTCCTTTCTCTTACATACTGCACCCTAATTGCAGTGATCTTCCATAAGTCTGAAAAAAACTCAAACGATTCATCTAAATGGCCTTTGAAGTGAAGACTTATTCAGCCCCTAGTGAGCACGTGCACAGTGCACATGACTCCAGAAGAAGAAATAAAACATTCTGAGCATTAGGGGCCTCTCCTTTCAATTTTACGACTTTCTTAGAACCCTTTGGAGAGCATGGGAAGATAGACATGTTTATGAAGCTTTCCAGATGGCCTCCTTTTGTCCCCCAACTCTAGCACCAGATTCCCTTTTCAATTCCTTGGCCCTGAAGGAATTATCAAACACCGGACCAAAGATCATCAGCCAAACCCCTGGGTTTTCAAGCTAGAGACGAAGGCAAGGACCTTGTTTAAGGGCCATACTCTCTTAGAAAAAAAAAAGTCAAATCAAGAACCCTTAATGGTTCTTTGGCTTGTCCCTCTGAGGGAACTTGTTTCCCTATCAGAGAGGGTTCCAAGTGGAACCCCTTTAGGAAGCAAAGAATCCTTAACTATCCAAAGAACCCCTTAGGAGCCCTTTTTTTCTAAGTGTCCAGATCAGATTGAATCAGCCCTCACCACCAGGCCCAGGGAACTTGTTCATAACCATGCTAGAGAAAGAAACGTAACCTATCCACTGATTAAGGGCTGGAGTTTCTTTGAGCTCTACATGATATGAGGCAAATTAGCTGGTGAGACCTGGTGAAAGTGACCTTGTTAGAGTGGAATGCGTTGTTGGTCTTTGGCGCAGCTCAGGGCAATGCGGCAGGGTTGAAAGAACACTGAGCAAGAAACTGCGAAAGGCCAAATCAGTGCTTCCTGTCAGCTAATAGTCCAGTACAGCGGACTGTGCCTCAGGCTGGAGGACTTAGGAAGCAGACTTAACACTCAGCCTGAAGAAGAAACTCTGATTAGCAACCACAAACGCCACTCCGGATAGCAAGTACCTAATTTTCTCTCCCTTCATTATCTGACTGAAGACAGGAACCAGCCATGGGAAAGGCCCCAATTACAGATAGTGGGGACAGAGCAAGTCCTCATATAGGGCACAAGGAATTGGCTAGTTCATTATTTATTTATTTTCGAAATTCCAGTGCTGAAGGATGGATCTCCTTATTTCATAAAGTGTGTAAAGTGAGTTTAAACACTGACTTGGCATGTCGTTCCAACATCCAGTCAGTCACGCTCTCGTTTTTCCTGTGGCACATGCTGCCTCAGCGGGTATTTACAGCATGCTCGCAGACTTCCAACAGCGAGATGATGAAAATAACAGATACATAGAGGAATACTGTAGTTATGTAATTGACAAAGCTTCAAGACTGAAAGGAGAGAAATCTGTCCACAGGGACCGCAGGCATTGAGCATGTCAAACATCACTGCAATTAACCGCTAACACCCTGGCTTGTGGAGAAAATAATTCTCTCTGTAATGTTCAGTATTATTAAAACCTGGAATCAGGAATTGCTGAAACACTGCATGTAGATGTTCTGTCGAGGTGTTTTAACAGGGAACACAGTGAGCAGGCCTATTGTATAGTTGAGTCGAGTAAATTTGCATTCCTAAGTCTCTGTTGCCGCAGGCCCAAAAATGTGCCTGTCGCTTCCTGACTGGGGCTTTCATTTCATTTGGAATGTAAAACATTTTATTTTTGAAATGTCTGTGTCAAGCTAATTTAAAAATTTAAAATGAGGAAAAATTGAAGAAATTAATAAATTTACAGTTCAATTTAAAAAAAACAAAAAAACAACCAATCGCAATTCATATTTGCATTGCACATTGAAGCTTGCTTGAAGGATAAGCTAGCAAAAAATCGCTTGGCCCGTCCATCCTTTTAGCTCAACGTGACATAAGCAAAGTGCAATATTTCCCAAAATAAACTCACTTTTCTGCACTTCACTGGTCTGGCTCTTAAAAATAAGAGATGGTGAGGAATAGAACAAATGTCTGCTCTCTAGAGCTCTGGTAGAGGACCCACCAGGCCGAGCGATACCTCTCTGTAACGCTCTTAAAAGAGCACTGAAGCGATGCGTCTCACAGGAGCGTAGTTTTATATCGGGTTCAATATGGCCACAGAGGAACACTGGGAGACTCAATCCATACAGGGAGGAAGGGGGGAGAACACACACCTCTCAGCAGCTCCTTTTTGGCACGTGGCCAGCTCCCTCTGCACCCTGCATGCGTATTGTGCAAGCCAGGAGAGCACTGTTATTACAGTGTGCCTCTGCTGTTGCTCTGCATGGCATTTCATGACACACCGTGCAATAAATAGATAATAAGGTGATGAGATAAATGTAGGGAAAAGAGACAGATGATAACATGTCATGTCACTACTATAGCTATGTGTTGCATTGGATTAAATCAGGATTTTCTTTGGTCTCAAATACGCTTTGTTATATGAATATTCAGTGCATCAGCATGTCCAAATGTATTAAGGTCAAAAATGCAATTTACACAGTTAACCACTAAATGTAGTCGATCGGCCATGAGCTCATGTCGTTTCAGACACTGTATGAAACACTGTTATCTTTAAAAATACGCAAAAGTACCTCACAGAGCTAAAAACAGCCGTAGTAGCCATCTTGCAGCCAGGATCACTGTCAGCACAAATTTTGAGACGCATCTACCTGAGTCTGATGCTTGATTGATACAGATTTACTGTGCTATTTTATCAAGTACAGATGGTATTACTGAGCCAAATGATGTCTTATGAGGCGAGTGTGTGATGATTTAGGCATTCAGTTCGCACGATGCTAACCTGGTAGCTGGTAAGCTTTCCTTTCTTGTTAGCAACATTAGCCTCGTAACTCCATTGCAAAACTAAAGAAGCAAACTTTGGACATGAAACATGTCTTAGCTGATTGACTACATTTGTTTTAGGGGGAAAATTGTGTATATTTAATTTTTGGCTGAACTGTCAGTTTAAACCTGCAAACCACTGACGTCACAAACTTCCCGCAATCTTTACCAAGACTAGGAACCATTTTTAGTTCCTGTTTGTGTTGAGGCATTTCTGACTTTCATGATTGATTGAGTATAACCCATGACACTAACCTGTCTAGTCCACAACATGCTAATTTACTTGGTTTAAAATGCATTTCACGTCATTATCTTGCTGTATTTTAAACCACCACCCCGTGGTTCTGGTATTTTCCTGCATATAGTTAGACAAGATGGTTTTATACACTTTTAAAGTCTTTGCAATGGTTTCACCTTTAGTTACATCAATAAAAAAATAACAGTTTCTACTTGCACCCCGGTAAAAATAGTACTGGCCACACCATCCACTACTTGCACCATTAAACACCAAAAAACAAACAAACAGAAGTGTGCATGTGTAACAGAATTGGCATATCCTGATTTAGTAATATTAATTAAGCTAGCCAGCTATCTAAACATAACACTGCGCTAATGTTCCCATTTACATTTACTCATTTGGCGGACGCTTTTATCCAAAGCGACTTTTGAGCTGAGCACAACATAAACATAAACTCACAACCTTCTGATAAGCAGTAATTAAAACCATTTACCATGTTTGCAAGCAAGCCTGCGCACATTAGGCTAACTATTATATGTTAGTAGACATTAGAAAGAAAGAAAGAAAGCTCCTTTATTGTCACATATACAAGTACAGTACAGTGAAATTTGATTCTTTGCATATCCCAGCA
>JAOUQW010000019.1:9149185-9172505 GCA_028565825.1 Olivaichthys viedmensis | reverse complement strand
GAATACTTCATTGTTCTTTCAACCTAACCTCTATCTACTGCTTCTGTATCGTATGTGCGGTTACCACAGATAATAATATCAACATTTTTCTTTGTACTGAGGCACTTCCGTGTTTTACTTTGAGCTTCGTTGATTACATTAGTAACGTATAACCGCTACTTCTTCCCCCTGGAAAAAAATAGTCCCATCTCAAAAAGGACGAATAATACAAGTTTACAGCTTAATTTACATATACTTTTGACTGAAAAATTCATGAAAATGTCCTACAAAAATTTGTTTTACATAAACGTTTATTGACGCCCCAACAACTGCCCTTAAACTTGCATTATAAGTGAGTTTTGAGCAAACAGAAACTGTTTTTTGCCCATGGTAATCACCCATATGCTACAGATGTGGTAGATAGAGATTAGGTTGATAAAATGCTGGAACATTTCTTTAACTCATTAATTAATTTGCATTAACTCTCAAAAATGCATTGTGACAACATAAACAATAGCCCATTAACAGCGTACAGCGCTACAGTTTTTGCAGACAGCCACCCACTATGCACAAGAAAAACGGAATGACATAATCCTTGGAGTTGGAGAAGAATACTTGTCAAAGGTGCATGACTGAAACCCATGTATAATCACGTCCTATGGTTCAACCATCATCTTGTTCAGACTTGAATTCCGGACCAAAATAGTCTTATTAGTTTAAGCAAACATGGCAGTGTTGTTACGGTCATTCCATACATGCGAAAAGCATCTCGTAGAAGTGTCTCTAATTGGCGGTATTTACAGTCAAGAGCCATAAGCAAAATATGTTTAGAAAGATGGAAAACACATTTGAGATGATCGTGATGGCTCTTCTTTCACTCTCGCTAAGCGTAACAATTGTGCGCTAACTTGGATGACATGCCGCTGGAAGAGTTGACTAGTGTCTCTAGAGGACAGTCAGGGATGGTGGATTCGAATATGCAAAATAACAAAGCTTTCATACCATACCACTGTATCAGTCAAACTCATTTACGTACAATACACCATTATAGTTTCTTTTATTCATATAAGCTTCCCTCTAGGGAAAAATCTTAGAGACAGCCTTTTACCCCCTGACCCCTGCAGTTCCTAGACCATCCCCCTAATAACAGTGAGGTGATAAATAGCATCTCTTCCCTGGGGTAACATGCTTCAATTCCACTACACACCAACATCCCTACCGCCCATGTCCATCAACTGTGGAATTTGTCCCAGAAGAAGGCGGAGCGGAGGGAGGACTTGGCTTTGACAGTTCGTGGCTGCGGGCTATTGGCTCTTACGTGAGGTTGCTCGTCACACAGAACCATGGCTTTGTGCTCTCATCAGCGTTGCTATGCTGGCACCGTTTACCTTTCAACATGACCCCTGTGTTAACACATGTTTCTTTGCAAGAGGACAGCAGATAAATCACGCTAGGATGGAAGTAAACAAACTTGCAAGGACGAGGAGCTTACGGAACTGTACCCGGTTGAAAACAGATTTCCTCTCCAAATAAAAGAATAAAGGAAGTATAATTTATGGGATGACGCTAAGGAGGCACTCGAAATGGCGCACAGCAAAAAATTATCATTTGACATGGGGCCTGTTAACGTGTCATGTTATGTCCTGATGGGAGATTTATAATAGCTGAATCGTTACCTTTGTTCAGGTCACCTATCAAGTCTTTGCATGTTAGTTTTTGTTAGTTCATGCTCTGTCAAAAGCCAGGTTTTTCTTTCTGTGCAGTTTGAGAGGTCTAGAGAGGAAGATCTTGCACCAGTATTGATAATCACACACAGAGCTGAAACAGTGACAACACCTTCAACCTCTACAGCAGCGTCCCACACCTAAAACATACTCAGCACAGGACTTCTTACTTATAGTATTTGTGTTTAAAAAGTTTACCAAACATGTTATGGGCAAAAATTAATTATGGTGTCAAGGGGGTTAAAAATACCACTGGCGCTGTCGATGCAAACAGACCGAGCTGAGCCGAGATTCATGTGTATGGCAGCACTGGGAAACATTGGAGATGGGAAAAAGAGTTTCCTAGTTCTCTGTGTGAGATCTGACAGAGGCATGACAGGAAGTCATTTCCATGGAGAGCTCATCTTTATGTCTTAACTTTTACCGGCCATGCAGATAATTCTGCTGGAAGAACATGAAAGCCGACGTCCTCCCCCTCTGGAACATCTGCATGATATTGCCACCACTGTAAAGGTCCTTTACGAAAACCTGCCAATTAGAGCCATATCACAGTGTTAAAATTCCAAACAGTGAGTTTGTCTTGTGACAGCTTAAACGGCCTTTCAGAGAGATGGCGGCCTCAGATGGACAGAAACATGTGTACTCGAGTTGAGGAGGAGTGTCCTATTGGTCCACCCACTGCTGGGATCAAACTTCAGCTAGCCAAGGCCACGGAGGAGGGGGTTGTCATAACAACCGTGGGAATTTGCAGCAGCCTACGTTCATCTATCCAGAGAAAGGACCCTTCACACGCAATTAATACTCATTATAGCATGACCACAAAAAAATACTCATTTCTGATTGGCTGGCAGGGATCCGTTATTTTCTAATATTGGGACACCTCTAATGTAGATCTGGTTGAAAATTTTCTGACATGCAGACGAGAACAGTTTCTCCCAATGTATTTGAAATAGGAATTGGATTCCAGTAGGGGTGGAATGTTATGATTAATTCAGGATATGAAATTTAGAACCAATATCATGTTTTTGGTATATCAGTCCGTAGACAACTTTGCATTTAAAAAAACAACATTATTAAATGCCATGTGTCCCTGTGGTGGCAGTGCAAGTATTTAATTATTTTGTTAAGGACCCCGCTTCAGTATTGTTTTACACAGATTACCTAAGATTTGTACATTTCTGTAGTCCTTGGGGATCAAGTAGAAACAGACATACACACTGAAGCATGAACTGCACTTTTTAAGACAGGTTTTGTAATCACAGCATATGTGTTATTGATTTTGCCCAGAGACTTATTTAGGCAGTCTGTGAATAGGGTGGCTGTATACAGTCCTGTAATCTATCTTGAACTTAACAGAGGATACATTTGAAACGAATAAGGGTTATACAAGTATAATTGTGCTTATAAACATTTTTCGGAATCGCTGCAGTGTAAATTGAAGCTGTGCTGATCTAGCACTGCATTAAACACTAAGCAATAACCCCAAATCATGCATAGAAAACGAAGCTAAATGGAAACCTAACCATTTCTCAGAAAGTGGTTATGCAATTAACTATGTACAACAGCATGTTCTCACTAATTGATATCAGTGTTCACGCCACAATTAACGATTAACACTTAACTCCGAAAGATTAGCCAGATTGTCTGTAAATGTATGCAACATCTGTAATTGTGCACCAGAAGGTAAGCTATAAGTTGAAAATTTTCAAAAATATATATGTTAATGTACTTGCATTCCTGAATTTCTTATTGCATTCAAATACAATTTATATACAGTATAAATAACAGTTTGACATTAACCCTTAACCTAGTGACAGTACATTCTAAAACACGAAATTTATCTAACAGCGTCCCCTTCAACAATAACATAATAAAACCTATAAAAACTAACCAGACTGCACTTAAAAAATGTTTAACCCACCCAACCGGATAATTTGCCAAACACAACTACGCACCTGTATATGCACAGTGTATACGATGATTATCATAATTCCCTCCATTTCCTAACTGTTAATCTAGACGCGCATTCTAGCCTATAGGGCAGCGTGTGGCATGCCTGCCTGCCCCAGCATGCTCAAAAAGCTCGTTGACATAACACTCTGGTGCTTATAATCGTACTCAGCTGCAACATTGTTCCTCTCTCTTGCTGCCTGACTCACCCTTATAATGGCTTCTCACGCCACTCACGCAATGCTCATGTGTGTGCTATGTTGGAATATCTGTCTCTTAAACTGTGTTCTGTTGTATTTTTCTCCCTCTACCTGTCACCTTCCTGTCATGGCAGAGTCTCTTGGGATTGAATTTATGGGTATGGACCAACTCTTTCTCTCGATTCTCTTCTTAAGTAGATCTGTGTAGATCCCGCTACGTTTGCCAGACCTCCATCGCCTCTCTCTGATGGACTCGAAAGCGATTGAGCACGTTGATTAACAAATCGATCTGTCTGTCAGCACTTGCTGCGTAGAATATAAGCCCTCTTTACTGGTGTCAACATGAGAATCAGCATCTGCAGCCCTTGTTCTAATGGGGATAGCATGAAGGGGATTCAAACAGGTCTTTTTACTGCTTTAAATGAAACCGAAGACGATTTTGGTCCTGCATTCAGAAAGTGCTGGATCAACATCAGCAGACTGAAGATACTTGAAGGAATACTCCAGTGTTTATTCAACTTAATCTCTATCCACTGCTGTAGTGTATGTGTGATTACCACTGATGATCATTTTGATACGTTTCCCTGCACTGAAAAAAAACCCTTATAATGGAAATCTACTGGCAGTTGTTGAATTCTGTCAATAAGTGTTTAAAATACGTGACTATATTTTATAGTCAAATTTAAAATGTAGCAATATTAACAATAAAGGTTTTAGGATGAGACAGATATGAGAGAAAGTCTTACCAAAGCTGTTCTTATGTAGTTTTATCCAACTTTTCAACACTGGAGCAATATAGGCAACAGTCATTCTGGTTACTTGCGTTTTCTCTACAGTTTTGTGGTATCCATGCGCCCTCAGGCTAAAATGTGAGGCACTTCCGTGTTTGTGTCTACGTTGGCAACGCATAACCTCTGCCAACATAGTCCCATCTCTGAATGGATTAATCATACAGATTTATTATACAGAGTTTAATTCTCAAATACATTTAACTGAAGAATTCCGTTCTACAAAAATACGTGTTTCACATAAATGTTTACGCCACAACAACTGCCCTTAGACTTCCATCATAACTGAATTATAAGTAAACACATTTTCTGTTCTTTTCTCAGTACAGGGAAATGTGTTGAAATGATTGTCCATGGTAATCATAGACATTAGGTTGAAAAGACACAGGTTAAAAAAAAAGAGTATTCCTTTAAATAAGAAATAACCTGTCGTAAATAAAAGTAACAGTTTTCCATAAAAACTAGTAACCACAAAAGCTAAGTTTGTTTCACATCTATTTGGAGAAATGTACGTCAGGTTTAAACTTGACCACTTGCGACCTCTGATCGTCTTCTCGGAGATTAGCATGACACGGGGGATTCACGTAAACTTCGGAGGCCTGTTATTTACCTCTCAGTAAATATTGCAAGTAGATGCCTTCAAGTGAATTTGTTTGTGTAGCAGTGCTAAGAGCGCAATTACGATCCACCTGGCAAGTTTAGACGCAAGCTGTGTCACCTGCTAGTCATCCTCACTCACGCACGTACACTCATCAAAGCCTCCGCAGGCCGCGTGTGATTGTGCTATTAGACGTCATTCTTTTTAAACGACTGGCTTGTTTACCAAACACCAGATGAAATCCTGCCGGCTGAATTATGCTTGCATCCTCCGCTGTTTTGATGTGGGTACTGGATGCTAGGTTGTGGCTGGGAACGCAAGGGAGGGTGGTCAGGGTAATGGAAAATTTTCCTAGATCTCATAAAGATTGTTCATTAAAAGAAAAAGCGGACAAGTGCTGCAGATAATAGCCTGTTCTCCTTTCTCAGGGCCCAATTCTTGGATTTCCATCAATATATGTGCACTCCCCTCTCGATTTACCTTTGGCTTTTCCGTTTCCCGTAACTTTCTCTGCCCTCTCCCTGTGTCCTCTTCCCTCATGTTTCTATGTCTTTGCGCCTTTTCGCCGCTCTCTCCTCGCACTTTAGAAGATTCATGCCGCTAACTCGTGCTTCATTCGAATATTGGACACCGTCTGTGCTTTGTTTTCGCTGTTCCTGATTTTGTTTTCAGGCGTTCAAATTCACTCCCCTGTCCTCTGTTGCAAATAGCATGTAAGACTCCATTAGCGCACTGGTTAAGTCGTTGTTTATATGTCCTTTTTTAGATATGCCTGCTTTCTTTTGACCAAAGCCGCTTGTTTCTCTTGGAAATGACCTGTTCAATGCTGTATATAAACTCCTGCTTGAGTGGTGGATCAGTTTAGATGTGCAGGGAAAAAAAACAACAACATGCACACTTAGCTCTATACTCCACCACAGAGCCCCTTTAAGAAGAAATGATTTCTCAAACTAGTTCTGCCCGCTACATTCACTCTGCAGTCAAGGTTGCTAGATTGAATCGACTCTTCACGGGTTAGAATGACGCATTAAAACCCGATAAATGCACTGAAACCAGCCTAAAGTGCGATTTTACCAAATTAATCAGCGCAATGCTATTTTCCTACTGATATGGTAAGAAAAGCCCAATTAGTCTGTAAAACGTCTGGTCTGTAGTGTGAAGCACACCACAGTTAGATTATATCATAATTAATTATTGGAAGTTTCCCCATTGTATTCCCTATTCCCCAGCTACTGTAGCATAGCCCCTTAATCCTCTTCTGATGAAATCCATGTGACCATTTAAAGGACACTTCCAAGGGAAACACCAAAGGCTGAATTTTTTTCTTCTTCTTTGTTTTGTTTCCTTTTAACTCAATTTCTAATTATTTCCTTGTATTTGATCATTCAGCATGCTTTAAAGACAGTTCTTTTTTTCCTTCTTTTTTTTCTTTCATTTTTTTTTAATTGCAGTTGTAGTAAAATACTATAATTAACCTCACCACAGAGAGTCCCGACCTGCAGCTCTGATTCCATTATGTAATCTCTGGTAACCCAGCCTGACTTGTATAGTCATCTGTATTTTTGCTGGTGTATCCCCATTGGATACAGTTTAATTTTCTCCAGCATAAAGCAGGCTGTGCTATGAATTAGTCTGAAACGCAATGCCCTCCAGTGGACGGAAACGTCTATGGAATCAGGGAGGTGGGTTCATCAGGGCCTGCAGGGATTCCCTTTAGCGCAGTCTGATCCATCCTCACATCCACAGTAATGATCCGCCGTATGGCTCACCCAAGCATTTTCCGCTGCTGAGCTGGCCCATTAGAGAGAAGAGGGGAAGGCCCAGACATGTTCCATTGCTGTAATTAACTCTTATCCTCATGTGGCTAATGAGTGTGCGGATCTCGGCTCCGCTGCAGAACCTGAGTCATACTACATACCCATTGTACCTACAGTGTGCACAGTAGGCCCTGGCTCTTGTAGTGGGAAAGCAGGAGGTGCTTAGGGCTGGGTCTGGGCAATATGGTATCAATATAGAGAGATAAATTCTGTCACGACACACTTTTATGAGAGTATCGCTGGTATCAGTGCGTTTTTAACACTAATCATATCCATTGGGACAGTAAAAAGTTGCTTGGACATTAATATCTAATCTATTTTGCTACCAATTGGTTAATTTTTGTTCCCTTTGTTTTTAATTTTTAAATAGGTTTCTAGGCGTATAATAATCATATAATTTCTGTGATAAAAACTGTGATTCACAATATTTTCATACAATTGGACCTTGGGAGTTTCTCCTTTTCAAGCTTCTTTTTAAATTAAAACAAAAAATAAATAATACTTTTTTCAGCCTGGAAATAAGCTCCTCCCCCAGCCAGATAAGAGCTGATGAGCTCTGTCCCTTTTCCGTAAAAGGCAACTCATGAGGCATGCACACAGTTTTAACAGACAGGGTGAGGTTGAGTGGGGGGGAGAAGATGGCTTGTCAATGATTTGATTAAAATTGCAATTTGCCTGGCAGGCAGCAGAGGGCTCTAAAGATTACAAACGGCTTCTTTAAATAATTTTGAGTATCGAGATATTTTTGAAATATTGCCCACCCCTACTTAATGGTAGACCTGAGGCTTTATTTCCCACAACAGCAGTGGAAAATGTTTAGGAGGATGTTTAGGAGGAAGTTTGATCTGACGTGCTCAAGACGAGACACTGATGGCTGTATGTTTGTGTGTGGCTTGCGTGGTACAGAGGCAGAGGAGCTCTATCAGAAGAGAGTCCTGACAATCACGGGCATCTGTGTGGCTCTGTTGGTGGTGGGCATCGTGTGCGTGGTGGCCTACTGCAAAACCAAGTGAGTACAGAGCAGCGCACTTTGCGATTAGTCAGGCTAAGCATTCATGAGAAACATAAGCTTAATGGGGCTCAGCGCCCTTCATACTGTATCTGCACTGAGCACTATTGAGTGTGTGATGTGGTGAATGTGACTCTGGGTCAGTGTCCAAAAGAGTGACGCTGTCTCACTATAGCCTCCCCCCTAGGAAACAGAGGAAGAAGATGCACAATCATCTGAGGCAGAACATGTGTCTGGATCACCCCAACCGCAACCTGGCCAACGGGCCCAACCACCCGGGCCCCGGCCCTGAGGAGATCCCCATGGTGGATGTAGGTCCCTTATAAACACACTCCTTCATGACGTTCGGATAATTCTAGAAGGAATTAAAATCTGGTTCCTACTGTCTGAAAGTGTGTGTCCTTGCCTGTTACAGTATATCTCAAAAAATGTCCCAGCCACCGAGAGAGTGATGAGAAGCGAAGCGGAGGCGTCGTTCACCGGCAGCCGCCATTCTTCCAGATCCCAAAACTCCTCCACCCGAGCCCACTCCTCCACACACAGGTACGGGCATCACAGTATTGAGTGTGAGTGTGTTTGCATACTAGGGCTGCACAATGGATCGTTTGTTAATTGTTATCGCAATATTGGCCTTTGTGCATGACTGACGTCGCATATGCCACTGAGCACTTTAACAAACAATTTTTTGATTGTGTTCTATGAGCATTCTGACCTGTCAGAGGTTCCAGGCATTGGCGTAATCCAAATTATTTTGGTCAAATTAATGCAGGCCAATTTTTAACTGGGACATATCATGGTTTTACCAGATTGTTTATATATTTTACAATCCATCTTGCCATCGCGATGTGTAACAACATAATTTACACAATAGGATATTATTGTCCATGTTGTGCAGCCCTGGTGCGTACTGCATGCCTTTGGTCTCAATTCACCATGAACTGAGGTCAGATGGTAAACAGAGGGCACTTGCCCTCTGTTTGACCCTTAGGTCTGTTTTACACCTACAGACATTCTTTCTTCTCCCCCCACTGCAGTTCTGACAGGAAATTATAGCCTGGATTCTAGTAGTTCTGTGTTTTTCCACTCTGTTGTGTGATTTGTTTCATGGTCTTTCCTAAGAATGCACAATTAATCATATTTTATTTTAATCATATTTCGTGATCATGATTTTTGAATTCCTCAGAAAATTAAGCAGAACCGAGATACTTGTGAAATTAGCTAAAGTCAGCTAATTGGTTAATGTTAGACATTGGATTTTATTAACTCTGATGCATTCAATCAGAAGCCCCCCATTCATATGTTTTAACTGTATCAATTATACTAGAGTCTAATTGTGTTTATATATAAGCATTTTAAAGATTACATTCGACTAATGTGACTAAAAAGGGTCTAATTTTTATTTAAAGGCTATACAGGCGAAGAGACATTGGCTTATAACGTACAAAGGAAAAGTCTGTTTTCTGTTGATTTAAAATGATAAAGTGCAATAAAACTATTTTGTTGCTACATTAGATAACAAATGTGATAAATAATTGTCATTATCATTTTAGCCATTATTGTACAGCCCTAGTTCTTCTAGTTTGTCAGTCTCTTCCCTGTTTTTAAATTAATTTCAATTTGTCTATGACTGGGTCAAATAAAATCCTTTTTGATGGTATTTAGCATGTATATGGATTTAGGCATGCAAACTTACACAGAACACACACCTATAACATACATTTATACACATATTTACACTTAGAAACTTAGAAACAGTGTAATGACTGGTACTATAATGTTTATGTGTCTCCCCACTTTTTCTAAGCTGTGGCATTTTTGTATGTGTCTGCCAGCCCCCAATAAACGTAAAATTCATCTGTCTGCTTCTTTCTCTCTCTCACTGGCCTCCTGTATGTCAGACATGACGAGAGGACGTGGAGTCTGGAGCGGACGGACAGCGTGCTGTCGGACTGTCCCTCGGACGTGCTCTCGTCCTCTGTGGGCACCAGTAAGTGCAGCAGTCCTGCGTGCATGGAGGCACGAGCGCAACGTGCTGCTCACTGCGGCTTCGCCGAGTCCCGTCGGCCGCCGATGCGATACGGGGACTCCTTTGACTCGCTTGGAGACTCGCCACACAGTGACAGGTGTGCAGCAGCACCCCTACCTTTCAGCCATGCATATAAGTGCACACTATAGGAGCTTACCGAGCTTCTATCAGCGAATGAGAAAATGCACAAAACAATGGTAATGTAATCTATATTAAGTGTGTGCTGAGAAGCATTTTGGTAGCATGCGACGTCGCAGGATGACTCGGTGAGGAAGGACAGGTCAGGCTGAGCCCAGCTGCTCCTCATACACAGTAAGGAGGGAAGCTAGCCCACGGCCAGCTGTATTTACAGTTATCGCTCGCCTGCTAGCCACCCCCGCCATCGTGCTACAGCCAAAACAGGAGGATTTATGCCGTAAGGGGTTCATTAAGTCAAGAAGAGCTGAACAACACGTTCTCTCAGGGGGTTTTCCAAGCCCTCCTGTGTATCACTCTCCCTCATCTTTCCCTCTTTCCAAATTAGACAACGAAGACCACGTGATAAGGCCATTCAAGAAAAATAGGGTCCCTCCTGCTCTCTTCTTATGAAGAGTGAGAGAAATTTCTCCTTTAGTGGTGTCAAGCTAATTGGCAGGTTTGATGACTCAGTGTGGTGTGAAGGGGGGGCGCAAGTGTAGTCATCACATCTGTCCATGTGCTGTGGTTACTGTGTAAAACCACACTACAGCGGCCCGTACTGACATGGCACTTGTTATTTATGGAAGCATTTACATCTGCTCCCATTTGCTCTCGAGGCTCTCAGCTGCTGGGTCTTAATGTTCACACTCCAATTTTCCTAGTGCTATAGCGAAGACAGGAGGACCTGTTTACACTGTAGGGTAACAAACATATTACACAAATTTAAACACTGCAAATGTCTCAGAGTTTGTAGTGCGCCACATGCAAACACACACCACACTGAAAACCCGAGACTCGTCTGTTAGTTATGTTTGTGTTTTGGCCGGGGCACTTCTCTTATTTTCTCTTCATGAAAACATTTGACTCACACTGAAATTATCCAATATTTGATTTAAGGGGGGGGGGGGTCCCCCCAGTTTAATTTTTTTTTTTTAATTTATGCGATTTACACACCCAGTCGCATGGGCTGTATTGGGAGTTTTCATATCAAATCAACAAGTGCATTTTAATGAGGCAGTTAATTTGAGTTTATAATCATGGGAGATTGTCTTAATATTTAATTATAATATGATGCACTAAAGGTATAGTCAGCAATTATGGCAGAAGTTAGCTGAAGCTAGCTGTTTAGAAAGTCAGAATACAAACACATACAGCCCCTCTCTTCAGTGTTCCCTCCAAAGCCATGCCTCCAAAACCCACCCCCTAGGCTTGAACACCTGAATGCTGGTGCAAGAGGGAGAGCTTTCTGAATTGGCATCCGAAATGATTGACAGGCAAGTAGGCATGCCTCCTTGTCCTGATTGGTTGGATATTGGTGGCCCACATCATTTGTTTTTTCTCCCATTTATAGAGCCCAAGGTACCACAGAGACTAGAGCATTTCCTTTGAACAGACATTTTATTGAACTGCCGGAATATGTGTAGAACTTCGCCAAATATTACCAAACGTGTTCTGAATTAAAAATTCAATCACCGGCTGTATCTGTTCCACACAACTCCACCCCCTTTGCTCACTCCTTCCTCTCCACCCCTTTAGGTACGTGTCAGCCCTGACCACGCCGGCGCGCTTGTCTCCGGTGGACTTCCATTACTCACTGCCCCCGCAGGTGCCTACCTTCCAGATCACGTCTCCCAACGCCAGCCATGCCATGTCGCTGCCGCCGGCCGCCCGCACCCCCTACCCGCCCGAGGAGGACCAGCCACTGCTTCGCTGCTACCAGCTGCCTCTGCACGAGGCCCAGCGCCACGAGCCCTACCAGCAGCGGATACAGCAGCAGCGGGCACGCTCCTACCTGCAGGACAGCGCAGGCAGCCTGCCCTCCAGCCTGTACCGGCTGGCCCAGGACGACGACGAGTACGAGAGCACGCAGGAGTACCCGCCCTCGCTGAAGCAACCAAAGAGAAGCAGCGGACGCTGGCACAGGTCCAGACTGAATGGGCACGTGGCACCGCGGGGATACCGGCCGCCCCGGGACATGGGCTCGCGCAGCTGCCTGTCAGACAGCGAGTCGGAAGAGGGCGAGGAGGGCGAGCGCACGCCCTTCCTCAGCATGCAGAACATGAACGCGCCCGAGCCCTCAGCCATCTACAGGCCCACGCCGGCCACACACACGCGGACTTCCCACACACAGAGCAGACACACGCAACAGCACGCGCGCTCCAAACCGGACAGCGCTGCCCACTAGAGACACAGTCCACCTACCCACCCGCGAAATCTGTATACCTATAGACCTGCACCTATAAGAAATATTTTTTATTTTATATAACTAACAGATATTCTAAACAAATGAAATATTTATTTTCATTTTAGCAAAAAAAGTTGTCTACTAGTTAACAGCAAAGACTTTTTTTTATAGGGAAAACTCTATTTATATGTACATTTTGATTTACAGCATAAAAGAGACGTGCCAATTTTTTCACAACTTAAAGAAATAGAATAATATTGTGGTGCCTTTTGCTGTATGCCGATGCCAGAGGGCCAGTGGAGTTTTTTGTAGCCTTTCTTATAAGGACGCCTCATTTTTTATACGCACTCTTTCGTTGTCTCTTTTTTGCCATTTAGTTTTCCTTTTCCTTTTTCCATATTGTGTTCTTTTGGGAGCTGACCCAACCATTTGAGCAGTGACATTCCCCCCTGCCCCCCCCCCCCCCTTTTTTTCCCCACATCATGCAATATAAACCACTCTTAAGGTGTATGTTTACAAGAATATAATTCACATGGATGTTCAATGATTATGTTGCTTTTCTAACAGGAACTCGATGACAAATGCAACTGGGATGGGGGCTTTTTTTTCCATAGAAATGGGAGGCAAGCATGTGGTGTGGGTTCAGATGTCCCAACTGAGTGTGTGTAGATCCGCCACACACCACTGCAAGGTGTGTGAGCAGGAGGAGGGAGTGGTCTAGTTGTCCAGACTAGTGTCCATTTATCAGAGTTCTCACTACTGAACCTAGGGTCACAAGCTAATTATAATACGTGAGGCAGAAACTCATCTTTCAGCTCTCTTGTAGCAGATGTGGAGGATTTGGTGAAGGCTTGACATTGGGGAGCCTCCTCACTCCATTCCTCTCATTCCCACCATCCGTCCCCAACCAGTCCTGTTCAACTCTGCCCCATTCTAATGCGACTGACATGGAGACATAGAGCGAGTCCATCATGGGGCTGACGATAGAGGAAGACTTGCAGGTTGATAAATTTAAGTAGTGATGACTAAAACAGAACATCATGCACTTCTTCCATTTAGAGAAACGTCAAGACAAGTTGTGATTAATATGCGCGAAAAAAAAGGAAAACAATAATCTACAAGGTCATTTTTATTCCAAGAATGAAAGTGTGAGAGGTGAACAACCACATAGTGTCTCAGGACAACCCGAACCCCTCCTTGCCCTCCCTCTCTCCATTGTAGGACTGAAGTGAGAGGAAGACCCTCGCAGGTGGATGAATGTATAAGCTCCCTCTCCCATCCCCATACATGCTGGCAATCTCATCATAACACACACACAAACAAGACAAGACATATAGCTGTGAAACGCCCTTGGGGCCATAAAAAAATATGCCAAAATATGCAAGCTTTATATTTTAACTCCTATTCAATGACATTTTCTGAACGAACCATAGTGCATTGTGTGAAAACTGTGATGCTTGAGTTTGGTGTGCTTGAGTTTAGCTCCCCTTCATTCGAATTAGTCAGACCACCAAACCATTACACGTTCACCGATGGCCCTCTCTGAGTGCAGACGAGACCAAACTGGACAGCTCTAGTCCTGCATGAGTGAGAGGCTTCTTCCATCATTCAGGACCGGTCACTGTCCACAACGTTGCTCGTCATATAGAACACTTGCTTTCAATTGGTCACCATGTGCTAAAATTGGCCAGTGTCGACACCATGATGTCTCTCCATTACTGGAAAGTAAATACGAGGATTTCAATGTCAAACGTGAAGAAACACATCACTGGCATAGATAATTATACCAAATCCAGGAAAGGGAGGAGTGTAATGATGATAGGGGGTCATGTACTTCTTCCACTAAGAAGTTATGATTAGTCTAGATGAACAAAAGAAAAAGAAAAAAGAATTTACAAGGTAGAGCCTAAAATGTTTCTCTTACTCTACTGTGGCAGCACAAAGGAATAGAGATCCTACTAAAACCAATATTTTTTGTTTTTTGTTTTCTCGCACTTCGAAGACCAGAGTTTGTCTTCTGTTTGTTCCCTGCCCTGGCGTTTTGGATCCTATTTGTATGTTTGAGAAATGCAAAACCAAACAGTGCTTCACTAGTTAGTTTTAAATGTGATACCCCTGCCCCCGCCCCCCTCCAAAAGCCCCACTAGACTCTGACAGTTATGTTCTTCTTCCTTTTGAGTTTCCTCCTCGCTTGAGAAGTTTGAACACCTCTCCTCTGCATGTCCTTGTGGTCAAGGTTAAATGGGTGCATGGTAAAAAGCAGCAGATGATTTTATTTCCCTCCAAGTCAGTGAAAGTGTATTTCATTTAATATTCAGCAATAAAAAAAAAAGAATCTTCCCCTCCCCCCATGTCGATTCTTGGAATATGCTAGAAAAAAAAGAGAAATACATGCCAGATTGTCTTAGATTGTAAAATAAAAATTGAAAAACAATGAATCCACGTCTTCACATTGAAAAAAATAAATCCTTCGTATCATTTGAACTTGTGCGCATATATGTGCGACCCTGCTGTGTGTGATTTGTCCATGTGATACTGGATGAGGTTTTACGAGTATTACAGATTTTTACAAGACTGTCATTTAAAAAAAAAAAACCTATCAGGTCCAATGAATGAGTAATGTTTGGTCTTGCCTCTTTAATCCACCTCTTTACCTCTTTATCCTCCAGCACACTGGTCACATCTACACAAACCTCATGAACATATTCTGAATGCCCAAACTTTTGGAGGAACACCGAGAAGATCAGGGATAAATTGGATAAAAGACAGTTGGCATAAAGGTGTACCCCTGAACATTGAGTCAAACATACGGTGAACAGATCCATGACTGTTGAACATTTGCATGTAAAAGAGATTTACGTTACATTTCTCAACAAGTGCTCACAAGTTTTTAACGACCCCTAGTGCGTGTATGTGGGAGGCCTAGACACATTGCGGTGGAGACAGACGCGGGAGGGTGAGAGAAAAGGTCAGAAAGTGTGTGTACGAGGGAGGGTATGCAGCCCCAGCTGCACACATCTGAGCTGTTGTGTCAAAGAGGCAATTTTTCCTGTCTTACGAGACACTGCCAAAAGCATTCATCTGGCTCCTATCATCGGTAACACTTTCCTTTCTCCTCGATGATGACCCTAATCAACTATCGGTTTTTATGGGCTTTTTTTCGGCGTCTCTGGGCAATCCTGACGAGCCTAAACATGAAACAGATGCCTAATGTTCTCATTAATGTGCCAAAGCATGAGCTTGAACAAACCAGTCAACAATAGTGGTTTGGACCAGCTTTACAACAAGATCATGTGATTTAAATGTTTTTTAAATTATTGACCCCTTTACATATTTAATCATAGATCTTGGAGGTATTGTTTAATAAAAATGGAAATGTCATTCTTTCATGGAAAAAGAATTTGCTTTAGGCAACATTTTGAACCAAGACAGATCTAATGCCACCTAGACATCACGCCCTGATTTTACTGAGTGACGGGTTCCCTGGGTAAACAAGTGTGGAGATTAAGTTCAATTTGATCAGCCAATCGCAAACTCTGTGTGAATTATACAATGGGTGTCAGCCTTTTCCCCCTCAGTATGACTGTATAACATAACTCAGGTGCGTGCTTTAGTTAACACAGTTCCATTTTGACTCCAAGACTAAGCTAGCTAACTAATTCACAAAAAGGTTTTGCCTAGATTCTTAGCGTTCATCAGAAATAGCTCCCTATTTGAAATATAGTGCACTATAAAGGGTGTAAAAGCCATTATTTTAAGCTACATATAGTTCATTATATAGGGAGTTGGGGGGCTAATTTCAGATTTAGCTTTAGGATTATCTTTTTACAATGAAAAAATATGGTATGGCCCATTGTAGGGGTGTTCAAAACTATGATTGATGTGCCATGTCTACAATTAAAATTATTCAGTACGTGTAATTTTCAAGAACCCCCCACCCTTTTGTCTTTACTTGCTTTGGTGGAGTCTTAATAATTCACACCAAATGCAAACTTATCATTTGAAATCCCTACAACAGTTTATCTAATGCTAGCAAACTTGCCTGCCGGTTTTAAACCAAATGTAAGAGTTAGCCTAATGCTAGTTAACCAGGATTGACTATAGAATAAAATTGTTTACCTAATTTTAGCTAGTTTCCTAGCAAACTTGGCTAGCATTACCAGATGCCAAATAAAATAGTTTTCCTAATGTTAGCTATTTTGCTGGAGAGGTCATATTAAAGCTAGCTAGTTAGCTGGCTAACATTAGTGCAGTGCTTTATTTAGGTAGCTGTGTTCACGTCATATGGGAATAACCATAATTCCAAGTCTGAATTTTGGGAGCTTTCTGACAGCCACGATATCTTCAACCAAACTGAGGCAACTGACTACATAAACATGCCGTGCATCCAAGTAAATAAAGTCTTAAAATAGGAATTTAGTTTATATTTCAGTTTATAATAAATTACAACTGATTGCACCACCCGCTTTAGTTGTGTAATGTAATGTATGACCTGAGCACAGCTATATGCTAATGCTAGCTAACGTTAGATAAAGACCACAACCACCATTTTTGTCTAGTAAACGAAATTCTCCACAGGATGTGAATGCGGCATTAGCTAAACTATATTGTGAATTTAAAAGCAGTACGTCGCACCAAAAATAATTAAAAAGAAAGTGGTGATGTGATATGATCAAGATACGACTAGGCAAGGTCAAGACGCACTGTCTAGACATGCTGCTAGACATGTTCGTGAAAGTGAAAATCTGTATTTCTAACCTAGTGTTATGTAAACTTGTCATGAGGCCATGATAAGAGTTATGTTTGAAGACCAAGACATCAAGGATCTAGCTCTGACTTCTGACCCAAATAATTTGAAAGTTGTTATGAGTTATGTCTGATCAAAACCAACGATGTCTGCTTGAACAACTGATTTTACAAAAATGGTTTTCACCTGGATGGATGCAGTGTGTATGCCAGCTTTCCCCAAACTCAGATATTATTGCTGACTTTCTTGGGACTCTTGTGTGAAGTGTCAGCTGTGTATCAGCTCAGCAACGACTGTTCAGATCAATTTAGTGCATCTGTGCTGAACCACATTGCAAGTCTCAAATCACTGTATCCATTACATTCTGGGTAACATCAAATAGAATGTGAAAAACAAGCCATCATGACCTTTGGCTTATGTTATTTCTGAGTGTAAGAGTGACTGATGCCAAAAACCTCAAATCTGATACTTGGCTGTGTTTGCAAGCCTGTTGGGGAAAAAATAAATAAAAAATCGCAATACATTTAGTAATTTTCAAGTTCGGGTTATGAATTGTTGGCGTGGGCTCCATAGTGTAATCATTAGTGGTAACACAAACAGTGTGATCATGGAGACAAATTGTAAATCGTGGAGACGGAGAGACCATGTCAGACTTCTGTCAAATTATCATTCCTCTTTTTACAAGAAAGCAGTAAGACTGCGTGCAGTTTCTAATCTTAAAGAAATGCGAACATGTCCTCCAGTGTACTGTAATTCTAAAGCAGAGGTGAAGTAAAGGCGACATCTGTCACTTAAAAATTGTCACTGCACTTAGAAAACAAAGGCTCTTAAAGGGATCTTGTTGAAGGGGAAGGGGAGGGCAATCATTTTAACCCCTTAATGTCCCAGGGCCTGTTGCTGAGTCCAGACTTAAATTCCTCACTTTTGTAACTACATCCCTTTGCTATTAGTTTCACTGTGGTTACTGAATAATTCACAATAGCTATTAAATAATGTGCTTTAAAATGAATAACTGAATAATAAGCCAGGAGTTTAAGGGGCTGATACAAAGAACTCTTATTACATCATGAATGTATAATTTAGGTCAGTCTATGGAGCCTGTGGAACCAAGTAGTGATCAAGGCACAGTGGCAGTGCTGGAATCCTAACCACAGTCCCAAGTTTTAATCCTTATGTTCTACATGGTACTAGAACTGCTAATAGGTCTTTACATCAGTTATGTAAAAGTGTTTTATTTTACTCCAAAAAGTTTCGGTACCACTTTATATTAAGTGTCTCTAATACCTGTGTAGTTACACATAAACTATACTTGCAACTATAATGTAAATACTGAGGATGTGAGCACTTTTACAGATGGATTACAGCAGTGCATCTTATGTAAATACACTTTGTATCAACTTTACTCTTGGCTCGTGTAAGTACACAAGTGTATCTTGACTGTTTGAACAGGATGAGTGTAATTACATTTGTGTGAACTGTTGGTATTCCAAAAAGATTTTCTTTCTGATTGTGATTGTACCTACAAACTAACTACAAGAACTGTTCATTTATTTTAAAGTGTAACTTTACAGACACTAGCGTTCAAAAGTTTGGAATCAGTGTTTTCAGTAATATAAACGATATTTTGTTTCAGATACATCTATAAAATTATTGTAAGCTGTAAAACATTATGTGTACAGAATGATGACTCCAAAATGACTATGAAACTTTTATAGCATCAAGAGTGAGGTTAATATAAAAATTAATATCCAGAATGCCTCTTTTTTTGGAAAGCGGTGATCAAATCTTGAAGTGGAGACTTAAATAATATACTAGAATTATCTATGTACAGTAATTTCTCCTTCATCACATTATCATTTAACTTTTTTTAATGACTTTTAAATAAAATTTTCCCAAAATACTTTAAATACCAAACAGAACCTCTTAAAAATACCTTTTGGTGTGTGGTTTATATTAGATCTACTACATTGTAGAAGAGTTTCGTCAATAGAATAATGACTGTTCATAAAATATGACGACAAGTGATTCCAAAATTGTGTATGAAGAAAAGAAATCCCTTTAAATGCAGTATACATTAATACGATTTAAATAGAGATTATACTGTTTTTGTGCCTCAAATAATTTTATTTATTAATTCTATTTAAAATCCAGTCTGGTTTAATGATGAAAGTATAAGAATTCTCTTTAAATACAGAATTGACAGGTAAAGACCCTACAGTAACTGGCTCTTTCAGAATCCTGGATAGCAGTTTTATTTATTATAAATCTGCTTTAAGTCATGTATCATACTGGCTTCATTTAAATTGAAGAATTGTGTAGGATTATATTAATTGCTCATTAGTCATGCGATTGCTTTTTCTGAAATCTGAGAAGAAGAAGAAGAAGAAGAAGAAAAAGCCCACCACACGTGTATATACTCAGTTTTGGTAATCCCCCCTCAAGAAAAAAAGATCCTAGAACCGTCCCTGTACGATATTGATGAGAAATTTCGAATCGTGGCATTTTCTAACTATCTTTTCAATAACAGCCAGCGCCATTCTAGCCTAGCAAAATTCTACAGGCTTTTACGATTCCAGTGACGTAATTGCAGATATCTTAAAATATATTTTGACTAAACAAAATGTAATTGAGGGTATCTTGAATTGCCGTTCTTACTAATAAGATTGTAAATGCAGATAGTTTGAATTGTCATTCTGAACAGTCAAAACCCATTTGTGGATGGCAACCCGTTCGGCTTGCCATACCCCTTTAACATAGCAACGGGACTTAACTGTAGTAGCTATTGAGCTAGTCCGTTATGTCCCCGTGCACCTGGCTCATGAACAGTATCGATAGCCTAATTAATTGTTCACAAAAGCGCCAGTGTTTGAATAAGTAGCCGAACATACAGAAAGTTATAACATAATGCTAAATTCGCTAGTTAGTTACCGTTAGTCAGATTACAGCTAGTTAGCCACTAAATTTGAGTTACTTAATCATTTTACCTGTGGAGGAAGAAGCGTCTTCAAATGCTTCAGCTGCATATTTTGCGTTTGCAACGAGATAGCCTATACAGATTATTTTACGTTATGATTAAATATGTCTTGTTTGGTCTCGGTAGAAAAAGCGTTTCCCGGAGGCAGCCATTTTGGTAAACATATCTCTAGCCCTCGTTACCGTCGTCAAGACGAAAAGGCATGACGTAAGCACGCACAGGAAAGAATTACGTCCTTTGCGCTAATGCGTACTTTTTAACGCATTTTCGCTGAACGAGCGATAACATGACAGGAGTTTAACGTTTGTGTGTTGGCATAACAAATTTTTAAAAAATATTATGTTATGGTCAATGGCAAGTAATTAAGCAGATACTTGATGGATAACTTCAGCTCCTTTTTAATGAGCAACAATCGTCGCCAAAGCATCAACAAGACCATTACATCACTTCCTATCTATTTCTTTCCAGCAGCCTCTAGACTCACCCTGCTGGCGATTCTCTAGTATTACACAATATTGCATTGAACACGACATAATTATTTCTCAAAAATGATGATACTGGAATGCTTTTTGTTTTGTTTGTTTTTAAATGTGATACACAGTAGAAATCAAACAACTCAAAACGAAATATTGACATGGAACAGCCTAAGATTTAACTGTCAATAAAACTTAATTCGGTCAGGAAAAAAAAGAAAGAACTGAAAGACTGAAAGAAAAGAAAATGCGACCACCAGAAAGAGATAAATTGGAAAACAGAAGGACCTTTAAATCTACTGGATTAAATAAAAGCAACATCCACCAAGAAAAAAATATATGGGATTTTTGATGATAAACTGAGGAAATTGAACAAAAAGAAGAACCAAAGTAGAATACAGTGGATTCCCAACCAGACTTCATACAACCAACAAACAATCAAAACCAACAGGAGGTAAGAAAGAACTACCATAATCCCAAAACATCTGGAATGAATTTACAAAAAATTAAATAAGAGTTGACAATTGCTATACATTAGCTACTCGCTAATAAATATAAAATAAATAACGAAGTAAAATAAAGAAAAATACTGCTAAGCCTGGTAAACTAGCTAGCAAAGTCTGCAGCATCTTCTACATTATTCAAAGACACAAGCATGCTTAAGAACAAGCGCACCACAACCAACCTGCTTTTCTACAGCCAACGCATTGATGAATGGCAGTCAGCCATATGCAAGCATTTTGAACACATCAAAACATGACGAAATGGAAAGGGCTGTAAAATAAGTGTCTTTGAGGACTGTGAGAAAGACTCAAATAACAGCCTTCTCAACATCTACCTAAATGGCACAAAAATGGTACAAGGTAGTAGTGAGGCTGCACGACAAATATTTGAAGAAGCTTTTCCCACACTGCAAAAACTGGCTGAATGCAAGAGGACAGAAGGTCACGGTCTGCCCCCCACTATGGAACGCTTTGAACAGAAGACCCCCCTCCAGACACTATGCCATGGTAGAGAACTGCAGCCAGTTGCATCAGTTGAACGCAAGTTTGGCCGTAAGTCAGGGTGTCGGTCTTAAACCATATGTTGAGAGTAGTTTGTTTAAAACTAACGATGTGTGGAATTTTAGTTGCACCACAGACACTTACGGCGCATCGTAACTAGTAGTGTGTAAAGTGATCTTAGATCAAACTTTGTCGGACAGAGTGACGCGTATCACCATCACCAGCCAATCAGGAACACGATCCGACAAACAGGAAATACTGCATTTATTATCGAGACGCAGGAAAGCGGTTAGTTATTTTTTAACCATAGATAAATTAACAAACTCCAAATGGATTGTGCTTTACAATAAAGTAGTGACTCAAATTATCCATCTCCTGTATTTACTTTATACTGATATGGGCTTTTTCTGTTTTGCTGAAATTAAACAGCATTTTAGTAACGGACCATTAACGAAAAATAACGAAGCGGCTGCAAACATAATCAGCATTTGAATATGCTGAACGACAGAATTAGTATAACATTACATTTATAGCAAAGTTTTAAAAATAATCTGAATATACCTTCCTAATAATCTCAATTTGATCTATGACATTTTTGCGCTGGCCGAGGAAAGAGCTCGCTACAACGGCTGATCTAAAAATAGCCAATTAGTTTAGCTTATGATCCCTTCCGTTTATATTGCCGTTACAAATGGTATATTTCAGCAAGTGCACCGGTCCTGTCCGGTGATCATAGACCACTCAAGAACTTCCCACTTGAAAAAATCATATATCCTCCTCCCAAAAACCCCCCCAAAAAACCAATGCATTTATGGTCACTGTGAGTGCACTTTAAACAGAATCAAAAAGTTTTGTTTACGCCGGACGGTACACCAACTAGGGGGTACGTGTAAGTTTTAAGTTATAACTTAAGGCTATGTTGAAACTATATTACTTGGTGCAACCGTAAAAATTTTAGTAGTTCGTAAACTCGAACATATTGGCAATTTACATCCAAACTAGGCTACGATAGCACAACTGGCTGCTGGATCCAAAGTAAGATCCCACTAGTGGTCGAGGAAGTCCCAACACTTCTAAGCACAGCTTTCAAATCGAACATACCATAACTATGGGACTAAGGAAAGTCCTTTATATTTTTTAACAAATGCTTACAGACGCTTTGGGGTGAAGGCGCATTACCTTTTTACCAGTTAGCAGTGGTAGCTCAACGATTAAAACTCTAAGCTGGTGACCGGAAGGTTGAGTTCAAATGGCAGGACTGACAAACGCCTTTTTCACTGGCAAGGTGATGGTGCTGTTCAGGGAACAAGCCAACTTTTTTAATAAGTGGCCTGCATAATCAAATAAGGGAGTTTCCTAAATTCTTAGAAAAAAAGATTCTATCTCCACCCTAAATGGTTCTTTAGTTTTGATCCCAACAGAGGGTTTCCCTTTCAGAGAAGGTTCCAAGTAAAACCCCTCAAGATATCTATAACCATTAACCCTAAGGAGCCATTTTTCCTAAAAGTGTAATGCATGGCGTAAGAATAATAACCGTGTAGGATTCCGTGTTGTTCTTATGGCTCAAGTTTTGTTGGATGGGGAAGGTCGGTACACAGCCATTTTCAGCTCTTTCCACAGATGTTCAATTGGATTCAGGTCTGGGCTCTGGCTGGGCCACTCAAGGACA
>JAOUQW010000019.1:9138806-9149085 GCA_028565825.1 Olivaichthys viedmensis | reverse complement strand
TACACACGTCCTTAGTAGTTACATTATAGTTGCAAGTATAGTTTATGTGTAACTACACAGGTATTAGAGCCACTTAATATAAAGTGGGAGCAAAGTTTCCAATACAAAAACAAGCTGAAGACCTCAGAAATAATTCTTAAATGGTGAAAACAGTTTGGAGGAATATAGCCAATATTTCTTCAAGCATTCTAAAGTTAGATATAATCATGTGACTTCATGCATTTGAATAAGGAAATTAATTTTGCCCTGAGTAAAAATAAAAGGCATACGGTAAGGGATAGGTGTCTTTAGAAATTTATAAAAGTGCTACAAGTGCAGAATATCGGGACATCACGCTAATCCCACTGCTACTTTGTACATGTCTTGCCTTTTTTTTATATCTTGAGCAAAACATATCAAGAGGCTACCATAATATGATTGTTGCAATAGTCTCGTCTCGGAGGGCATTATCTCACTCTGTTCCCTGCACTGTAGCCTATAAATAATTTCTTTCTGCATAACTAAAAAGAAAATGTCATTCATTTTTTTTATTTTGTTTAGTGGCACCCTACACCATTATTTATGCTTGTTGTCATGGTTACATTCCAACATGGTTATATAATATGAGGAGCATTGATTTAGAAGTGTAATTAAAATTTACAACGAATCTATGTTAAAGGTGTTCCGATATAAGAAAATAGTAGACCTGCCATCCAATCAGAAATAATTATTTTCCATGGCCATGATATAAAATATCTTACGTTAAGACAGTTTACAAAAAGTTTGTATCATAACGTCTGCCATAAAGCATATGCTAAATAGAGCATACTTAGCAAAAATGAACCTGTCATGACAATTACCAGTAACAGTAAAATGATAGTCTTTTATCACTGGACATAAACTGTCATAATAGCATATGACATCTATGACATCAACACGTTTACAACATGGTTATGTCAGTCTTATGATGCAGAGTTCGAGTAAAGTGTTACCAAAAAGTGTTATTTAATAAACAACACACCAGACATTTGACATGCCTATATTTTATTAAACTAATTGTTTAAAGCATCAAGATCATTAATTGTATATAAAACCTTGTATATAAACCCTTATATTTACTAACTTCCCTTTATTGAGAATAAACTCATTTTTCTACATAAAACTGCTCCAGTTTGTGTGTGGTTTTGTGATGTCTTGCATTAACGGCTTGCTTCAGGTCACACGACAGGTCTGAATTTAAGTCTGACTATGCATTCTTTAGATTTCTTAAATTTGAGCAGCTCTATTGCTGCTTGTGGTACTCCTGTGCTCTGGATCATTGTCAAGTTGAGTATAACCCAACATCTGTTGAGTTACAGATGACAGACCTTTCCTGCTGTAGGATTTACTGACAAAAGTTGGAATTCATTGGTCCATCAGTGGCAGCAAAGCAGCACAACTCCATTGCACTCCCTCCACCATGCTTCACAGCTGGAATGATGTTTGGATGTTGATGTTTTTCTTGGACAACAATGGTTTTTTCTGTGATTACCTCCTGTAAACACCACTCCTGTTTAGTGGTTTTTAGTTTAGTCTTGTTTTTCTTACGGTAAACTCAAGAACACAGATGTTACCTAGTGCAGGATGTACCAGCAGATGTTAATTTGTCACCCTAGGGTTCACTTATTTGCACTGGAGTAGGCCACTAGAATCAACAGTGTGAATTTTTGTTGCATTTGTAAACTGTCTGACTGATAAAGTCTTTAGAAATCATTTTGTAAAGCTTTTCGGTCTCATCTTCAACAACAACTGAATTTTTTTTACGTAGGCCATTTCACACTTGAATAGCAGGTCAACTAAATTGTTTGTGTTTTTATGGCAGTTTAGGTCAAACCCAATCCTGAGTTAACTGGAACATTAGACTCCAAAAGGTCCTTATCCTCGAAGTTCACATCACAATTGTTTAAATCATTTGTTCAAGATACTCGATGAAGTGAGTAGTGTGTGTTGTTTTTTAAATAAGACTTGCTTTATGTAATATGATTTAGATGAAGATCATATCATGAAGAAATTCCAATGGGTTTACAAACTTTATGACAACTGCAGCAGGAGCGAGGTGAGCCAATATTTCCATGAGTGAGATGCAATGAAAAACGATGAATTACTGCCAACTAGATGTCACCTATCAACCTACCCAGGCAGAATGAAAAACAGTGAAAGCATAACGGGAAATGTAAATTTAGACGGAAAAAAAATATCAGGGGGAAAATGCTGGGACGTGAGACCGCAAGACCTTTGCATGACATGACCATGCATGTTGTAGCAAAGTGCCAAATAAAGGAACACGGATCACAGGAATGCAGGAGGCAGAACAATCATTTGCAAACATAACAAACTTTGCAACAAACCATATCAACTCTAGAGCCTGAGTGTATCCAACTGTAACGGACACGCTGACACGTGATTGACTACAGAAATGCATTGTTCTTGTGCAGAATGTCCCTATGAGCCATGGACCCCACAAGGCTCTGAGCCAGGTATCACCCTGAGCAAGCCTCCGTTCTCACAGCTGGATACTTTAAGGCTTTTGGAAACACTCCTCTCCCACCTCGCACTAGCAAGCCTGCTAATTACACGCCCGACACGCTCCTCCCGTACACACACTCATCTTCACATTCTCTGATAGAAAGGCAGGCCTGCTCTCATGGCAGTCACAAATACCTTGATATATGAGCAGGAGATAAAGTGAGTCCAAGCCTATTAAACTTTCAATAATGACAATGAATGAAGCAAAGATAATTGCCACCAAGTGATCCTACTCCAGATGTGTTACAATAACATTGAGAGTACATGGATGGTAAACATCAAAGGCATGTCTTAGTATACGCTGCTCGTGCATGGTGTATGGATAGCTGGCATAATCACTACCATCGACTGTCCTCAGCATCCATCCCTGGACATGCCTGCACAGTCTTGCTCCACATCGTGTACTTCAAAAATATAACCCTGTGTTATTTATGTCTGCTTCATGGCAGGAATGTGTCGGAGGCTCGATGGGAGTGCGGCATAGAGGGTGTGCGAAATGCAGCGAGCAGATCCAACAGCCTTATGTGTCCCCGATGAGCATGTGTGTCCATCAATCAAGCCATAACCGGAGGTCATCGTCTCAACACGGCTCACTCCTGCTGGCCAAACCCTATTTATTATGTCTCGTTAGCATTTGAAATACCTCTATGTAGAATAAATCCTGGTATAAAGCGCTGGAGGGACTGCGATTGGGTTTACATGATCACGATAACGTCAAAAAGTACGAGCCTCAACCATCATTGCAGAACTAAAAGCTTGAAATTTGCAGTATTCCCCCTAAAGATCTTCAGTCTGTGACCCCAAACTGTCTCAGCCTGACACATTTGGAATACTCAAGACCTGGGAGACTGAAATAACTGATAGAAAGCGGCATTTGATGTCATTTTACAAACATAGTTGACAGGAATAACATATTTGTTCACATAATCGTTAATCGTTTTATCCAGCTATTTCTCTCTAATCAACATTTGCAATAATATTTATGAGGGTCTGTTTGTGAAAAAGTAATAACAGAGTCAGGCATCGGTCCATGTGGGCCTATTTGTAAAACCACGATTGAAATGGTATTGATTTTGGACCATTTTGCAGCAGTATCACATTACATGCATTCATCTGCGTGTTACTCGGAGAGTAATGCAAAATGCCAGCAGCAGGCAACGATGAAAGGAGTGCGAGTTCAGTCGATGCTGCTCAAAAGTCCCATCATCAGCCATATTAAAACCAAATACTGTATGTGAACATTTAGAATGATAAACTGTAACTACGTCATGTCTAAATCCTAAATTATTATGGTTGATTAATAAATTACTGATGCCTGATCTAGCACAAATACAAAGTTAGTTTTACAGTCAACTCCAGAATTATTGGTACCCTTCATGAAAATGACCAAAAAATAAATATATAAAATGAATAACACATGCAATGAATGATGTTGTAAACATATGTAAATGCTGTTTTTATGGCTTTATTTTAACACCTTTTTTTTTAACAAAAAAAGTTTTCCTAAGTAGTTCACTTTGTCTACAAAGCACTGGTTTTAAAATCATCGGCACCCCTACAAGTAATATTTTGTGAAGAGAATAACAGCATTGATCCTCTTCCAATAATGTCTAACAAGGTTGGAGAACACTTGTAGAGGGATCTTGGACACTCCTCCATGCAGAACATTATAAGCTCCTTTATGTTTGGGATCATTATCTTGTTGAAAGATCTATCTACAGCCAAGTCTTAACCTTCTGGCAGAGGCAACCAGGTTTTGGGCTAAAATATCCTGGTATCTGGACCACCAACCTCAAAACAGCCCCGAAGCATCAATGATCCATCACCATATTTTACAGTGGGTATGGGGGCTTTTTGGGTTAGGGGGGCAGTATGCTCATGGGTCCAATTCCTGACATGAAATTTTAAACTTTACCAGACTTTTAAAACTTATTTTTGTGCTTAGTGATAAATTTAACTGCTTCTTTTTATATCCATATCCTGATTTTTGCAGGTCAACAACCATCTGTCTCTTTTGTATTGAGATCATTTTGTTTTTCTCCATTGTGATGGTTGACAAAGTCATTTTACATGTGTGCAACCTCATATTTATATCTCAGGGAAAAAGGAAGTTGTGAAATGCAACAATGGAGCTCAGCTGACAGCAAGAATGACAATTTGTTTGCATTTATTTTAGGGGTGTCAACAATTTGGCCTCATATTTTATATTTTTTGAGAGAAAATGGGTTAAAGGGGTCAGACCTGGATCTGTATTGACGCTAGTAATGTGAGGATTTATTTAGGTAGCACAAATTTAAAAAAAGGTTAGAATATCCACAAAAGACAGTACAAGGTACGAGAGAATGTCATCAGGCAAAATGCAAAGAGTAGATTTACCAAGATAACTGAACTGAACAAACCCAGAAGTAAATAGGCCTCGACATAACACCTAGATAGACCTAGATCGCTAACGCAAGATAAATTGCCATCGCTAATACAAGAACTAGACAATGCTTGAATGCACTAATATGGTGTAAACACAAGCACATGGTAGATGCAAGGCTTCTGGCTTTGGCTTATTAAACAGTTCATGATTGCAGGTGCTAATAGGACACAGGTGCTCACAATCAGGGGAGGACACCACAGGAGACAGATGCATTAAAGAAAATACTATTATTTTAAAACATAAATTTGTATTACCATGATTTTTCATAGAGAAAATGTAAGTAGTTTCTCCTAGTGTTTGAGTAGAAATTTTCAAATATTTAGTGTAATCTTTATTTTCTAAAATACTTTTTTGCTCAGTTTAATGAAGGGTGCCAATTATTCTGGACTTAAAGCAATGAAAGGTGTGTGGCTTCAGACCATGGCTGGGCCAACAGCATGCGTTAAAATGAACAATATGAGGAAATTAACTTTAACTGCAATTAAAAACCATGATGATAAATCAACTCATATAATCGTAGTCGTAACTTTTACGACAACGGTTTAACTCTAACCAAAGAGAAAGCGTGAGAGGGATCTTGTTTTTGAGTGTAGGCACTTGACCTACATATACCTCTGTAATAGTGCAACAAGTACTAAAGAATGTTGAAGCTCGGTTTTTCCTGCGCTGTTCCTCAGAGGGAACTATAAATAAATCCTTGTGAATATAAATATTTGTGTAAATAAATCCTTATGCACTAGCATCCATACAGATCCTGGCCTGAACCCTTTGTCACAACTTTAATACTGTACATTTATTTAAAACCTATAACTCCTTGAACTGTCGGCTTATTATTCAGTTATTCATCTGAAAGCATATTTTTCAGTAACTACTATGAAGGATTCAGTAACTATTGTGAAACTAATAAAAAAGTATGTAAGTCTGGACTTGCCAACATGTCCTGAGTTAATTCTACTTTTTAAAATTAGATGCCTGACTTGTCCAGGTTTATGGTGTATGGGCCGATAAAGGTGAAAAAACACAATTCACGTCACAATTCTCTGCTGTATTTGTCTTTGTATTACCATCGAAAAACTTGAAAATGAAATGACTAAGCACTAATGAATTGTGCACCAAAACTACACAGTTGTAAACAGTCTTATGACCGGCCCTTGCAGTTGAACATTGACCCTGAGATAAACAAATGATTAAACCAACATTGCTCACTGACATGTGAGTCTGGATTGGTCATTCCAGTTCAGACTTTATCCGATGCCATCTGTAATTCCTTGTACGCACTTGCCAGTAACATGCACAGAGAGAGGCACCAAGATATGAGACGACAACAAACAAATAAAAAGCTATAAAAAGATGCGACGTGCTTCGACTTGAAGTCAGGAATAAGACCACTTGATTTCACTTTGCTAGAAATGTTCTAGAAAGGTTTCCTCTGATTCATTTCGGTATCTCATTCTGTCCCTTTACTGTTTGCATGCACCAGTCATCCTGATTCACATGGGACTGAGAATAAGAGTAGGTTAATAATAAGATACACTGAATCACAACTGCAGTTGTAATCCAGGCCAAGTGTTGTAAGGGAGAGGGAAAATGTGGAGTGTGGAGAACACTGGGCAGGAGCTGACTGGTCCAGTATAAAACCCTGCTGCCACTGCTTCATTGTGTGTTCACCTTGCCAGAGCTGTTGTGGAACCATGCGGGTTACTTTACTGCTTACAGTGATCCTGAGTGCGCTGCTCAGTGCCGTCGCTCAGAAACCACACCACTGCAGTAAGTTCAACACGAGGGCAGCCTCGGACTCACTTTGATTTTACATTCATGTGCTAAGGTGTGCATGGTAACTGAGTGGCAGTCTGAATGCGTAATACAGCAATGCCTACCATTAATAAAACTGAATTTTGAGGGTACTGTATATTCCAGTGTTTGTCAAACCCAATCTCTATCAACCACATCTGTAGCATATAGACGATTACCATGACTGGAAATTTTGACATATTTCCCTGAACTGAAAAGAGAACATAAAACTTATTAAGTCGAAACACGCTTATTATGGAAGTCTAAGGGCAGTTGTTGGAGCGGTTGATAACTTCTCCCACAGCTTTCTGACCTTTTCTCAGTACAGGGAAATGTCTCAAAATACAAATACTTGATACTAGCGTATCTTACATACGCTACATATGTGGTGGGTAAACATTAGGTTGAAAAAACGCTGGAATATTCCTTTAATACACGTGACTGGACGATTTGAACACCCTTTGGTAAAAGGTCTCATTTGAAATCATGACTACAATTTGATATGCTTTTTAGCTATATTATTTGTATGCTAGTAGCTGTATTTTTCTTAAAGATGGTTGTCCCAGCTAACATTTCCCCATTCCTCTTTCTCCCCGCAGAGTCGCCACCGTACCTCCAGGGAAAGTTAGCTGTGGTAAGTGGGCTTGATGTATAGAGATTGGTGTATGGGAGGCATCACATGAAGCTGTGATGTCTGTGAGAAGCTCTGTCCTGAACACCATGTCTCACACAGGTCTTTCCTGAGGGGAAGACAATGGTGTACGAGCGGTTCTACTACGACGCTGTGGAAGAAAGGATTCGCATTAGCGCAGCTATAAAGGAAAGTGAGCACGACCTGTTCATCAACCGACTTATGCTTTTCAGAGAGGTAAAAAGGACTAACAAGACACGGACAAAATATAACCTACCGTTTCATTTTTCAGTTAATCTGTAGTGTGGTTTTGTTGGTGTCTATTAGTTTTTATGTTTTATAGATTTTATAGATAGTTTATTTTAAGTTTTATTTAGTTTTCATATATTTGGGTACAGATGAAAGCTTATTTTTATTTTTGTGTCTTATCTTTAAAAAGGAATGCATAAATATTGTGCACACTGTGTAACATCCTCAGACAAAACATGTTTATGTTATTATCAGAAACTAGGCTTTACCTTTTTTCTTTAAGAGAGTCCAGAATATTCCCAAAATTCATGCACCCTCTTCCAGCCAGCCATCATTTTCCACACAAAACTAAAACTCAGTTCACATGAATGTTGTGCAAAAATGGAAATTAATTAATTTATCTTCAGTGACAGCTTTATCCTGGTCAGGGTCATGGTGGATCTGGAGCCTATCCCAGGAACACTGGGCACAAGGCAAGAACATACCCTGGATGGGACGCCAGTCCATCGCACAGCAAATCACAATTTAGAGTAGCCAATCCACCTACAAGCATGTTTTTGGGAGGTGGGAGGAAACTGGAGAAACCCCACGCAAAAACACGGGGAGAACATGCGAAACTCCACACAGACAGTAACTGAAGCTCAGGATTGAACTGAAGACCCTGGCACTATGAGGCAGCAACACTGCCTGCTGCACCACCGTGCTGCTCAAAATAGAAACTAATTTTCTTTTTATTTAATTTAGTTTTATTTAAACTCAGTTTGCAAAAATGTTGTAGTTTTAATTTTGGTCGTTGTTAACCGTAATAGCCCTCACTGTAATTTAACAGTAATCTGCAGGAAACTGCAGCTGACACACCTTTTTGACGTTTATTTACAGTGTTGGCTACTACACTCAAACCTTTGATCAACTTTTCAAACATCTTAGTATTCAAACTCTCAGAGATTTGGGTGATTTACATTTTCTAAGCTAAGGCAACTCCAAAACTCATAGTGATGTGTTGTGCTCTTTGTAGAGGGTCTACTATGAGATCAGTTACCACAACAAAAGCTGTATTAAGGTTCCTCTCACTGATGCCTTCACTCCCATTGCGATTCCCAGCGATGCCCAGCACAGGGCCCAGGTCGTCCTGGGAAGCCTGTCTGCTCCTGCACAGGGCCTGCTGGTCAACAACTGGGTGGGATCAGTCGCTGAGATGAACGGTAAAGCTGAACCCTTATACCGCATATCACGCGGATGGTCATTCAGGAATCCATGTTCAGCACTGGATTCATTCTTACCTCCTGCTCAGTTTGTTTTCTGTACCTCTTTTCCAGTAAACTACTCGCTGACCTTCACAGAGTTTGGCTGCATTCCTGTCACCACCATCTATCACGTTGAGGGTTCGGGTCATTTCTTGTCAAGGTTGGTGTGCTAAAACAAGTTAAAGTCATACCTAAAAAGGTGCACAAAAACACCACAAAACAATGCCACTCATTGCAGTGTGAAACAAAGCATCGGCAAAATATACAAGTGCACACACAGATTCACAGATAGCC
The DNA here is from genome assembly GCA_028565825.1 of Olivaichthys viedmensis. Classification (NCBI taxonomy): domain Eukaryota; kingdom Metazoa; phylum Chordata; class Actinopteri; order Siluriformes; family Diplomystidae; genus Olivaichthys; species Olivaichthys viedmensis. Next base: position 9,139,907 of record JAOUQW010000019.1, on the reverse strand, counting down.
AGTTGGTTTACCACAGAAGAATTGTGTAAAAGGGGGCCATGCCATTAAATATGGGATCACAGAAAGGTGACATGTTTTCATCTTAAATTGAGAGCTTTAGGTAAATAATGGACAAACTTTATGTCCAGTGTTTTTTTTACTTAAAGGAAGCGTTTAGCGAAAAATTAAATGTACACGAATTTCCCCTTGCCCTAAAAGTAGTTGATCAGTAAAGACATATTTGGTGTCCAACATTTGCTCATTTTGTATTGGCTAGTAAAGCTAATGTAGCTAACAAGTAATGGAAGTCCATCTCACCCAAACTTTTTTCCGTAACTACATGACTACACACCGTAAATATTTGCCTCAAACCACATCCAGTTCTTCAGTGATGTCACAGTATGACTCACTGTAATCTATAAACATGAACAAAACTTCACCATGTAGCTGAACGCTGTAACATAATGGGGACAGTGAGAACCAGAATCACTTTTTCTTTTCCTTAATTTGGTAATTTGGTATCATCCTGCACTTTGTGGTCGCATTTACACTAGTAAAGTTTTACATTACCCCTAGGCCACGCCTCCCAAAATTTGAAGGCAGAATAGTACCTGAAAGCTGTAAGTTATGCAGATGATGATATAGTTCAACTCTTGACTTAAATTTGTAAATACGGACTCTTCCTTCGATACTTTAGTTCTTCAACAGTGTTTCCCTATCACACAGGGTTCCAAGAAGAGCCCATTTAGGAAGCTAGGAACCCTTAACTATTCAAGGAACCCTTGAAGAACCCCTTTTCTAAGAGTGTATTTAAATTGTTTACTTCAAAAAGAGGTTACATAGCTGAATGATGTAGTTTGAAGCAAGTATATGAAAAGAAAATCTTTTGAGTGAGATAGACTTCCATTACCTGTTAGCTAATTTAGCCTCGTAGCTCCAGTGCAAAAAACTAAAGAAACAAATGTTAGACACAAAACATGTCTTGGATGATCGATTACATTTGGTGTAATGGGAAAATTGCGTAGATTAGGTTTTTTCGCGGAGTATTCAATTCAATTCAATTTTATTTGTATCGCGCTTTTAACAATGGACATTGTCACAAAGCAGCTTTACAGAAATCCG
>JAOUQW010000019.1:9125554-9138706 GCA_028565825.1 Olivaichthys viedmensis | reverse complement strand
GAAGAAGAAGAAAAAGAAGATGAAGAAGAAGAATACAAATAATAATAATAATTATTATTATTATTACTTTTTTCATGAGAAGGTGGCCGTTTTGGGGCCGTGTCAGTAAAATGTAAGTTTATGTGTCCACTTTTTTAAACTAATGTATTTATCTCCCGCTCGATGTGTGCTTGAGTATTACATAAATTAAATATTATAAACCACTGTAGTTATTTTCCGCTTGTTTTGGTGGTTATTTTGGGGTTTACTGCCCTATAAAAAGTGACTTCCTGTCGTTGTGCTGCTGTGATCATGGGTGGGCTTTGGGGGGTAAGTCACTGCTGTGTTTCTCTTCACTTATAATCTGAATTAACCAACTGATGAAGATGTAAAATCAGATAATTTATCAATCAGTTTTAATGCAGTGATAAACTGAACAGTTCATGTGTTGGCTGCTGCTATTAGCTGAGTTAACATGAAAATTTGCATGTTAAATAACCATATATCTATGTGTGTAAATATGTTATAGACTGCAGACTTCACTGCTGCATATTATTGTGTTAAATATAATCACTGAATTAGAGCCAGAGAGTTGATGATTTATGCATCTCAGCTCAGGAGAATTTATTCATGTTTCCTGACCGGGGCTTTAATATGAGCCGCCCCATCAGTGCCTGAAAAAAATGAAGCTGCTTTTTCTTCTTCTTCTCTTTTCTCTTTTTTGTCTCTTGGTAATTGTACTCTCTTTATTTCCCAGGATGCCATATTTGAATGAAGCGCCCAAACGTTGACATGAATTATTGATTAAAGTCTAAAATTTAGGAGACAAGCGAATGAATCATCGCCCACAGTGATTATCTCTGCAGTAATCCATTAATTAATTCATCAGAGGCCTGGAGTTCGTTTACTGATCGCTGAGGGATTAGAGATGCATTGGTATGTGACCTTACTGTAGAGAAACACGGAAAAGTTAGTGTTCTTACTGAAACATTGTTTAAGGCTCCGCCCCAAACACTAGAACACACAGAACCCGTTCTAACAAGACCTCTTATCTAGAGCACTTACCGTATATGCATGAGCTAACGAACTAGCTAATTAACTGTATAAGGTACAGCAGCCTGTGGAGTTTTGCATTGTCCTTTCTAGCATCTCCACTTTGTGAGTCAGTCGAGACCCCATGATGATTCTTACTTAAGTTTCTCTCAGGGGTCCAGGCTCATCCCTGTACACCATCCCAAACCACATGTTCTCACAGCATTTCTACATTTTCCCAGGAGCCGTTACTGTTAGAATTAATTCTAATGAGAACATTCAGGATTCAGGATGAAATGTTTAGTGCTGCTGTAGTTTATTACGTTACAGTTCAGAAAGTTTTTAAACTGTTCCTAAACTTTCAATTTAATTCAATTCAATTTTATTTCTGTAGCGCTTTTAACAATAGACATTGTCACAAAGCAGCTTTACAGATCTAGATCCCTAATGAGCAAGCCAGAGGTGACAGTGGCAAGGAAAAACTCCATGAGACGACATGAGGAAGAACCCTTGAGAGGAACCAGACTCAAAAGGGAACCCATCCTCTTCTGAGTAACACCCGATAGTGAGATTATAAATCACCAGGGGAAAAACCAAACAGTACTAATGTGTTTAAAGGATGTTTGGTTTGAGCATATTGTAAATAAGAGTCAGGATAGTCTTTATGATTACAGCTGCAGTCCAGTATTCCTTTAAGTTCCAGAGTATTTCTTCTTCTGCCTTACAGGACACTGTTCTTTATGTATGAGGGAGAAACATTGACTCTTAATTGATTGTTGAAAGTTTCTGTCCATATGGTTCAGATATTTCTTGATATGTGTCCAGAGTACCACCAACTGTGCCATTTATTAGTTGTGGCTTTGCTGAATTGGATCTGGTTACGCTAATGAAAAACTTGATGATGGGTTGATTGAATTAGGAGGAATGCATGAACTGGCTCGCGGCCCTGGGGAGGGGGCATGGGGAAACACCGCTTTAACACTGGACTGAGTCATTTAAACAAGCTGTGATGATCAGGACTTTCAGCATCATGGATATGGATATGGCTGTTGTGGAGCACTGTATCTATTTACCGACTTTTACCATACCCTTATATCATTAATGTATGACCCATTTGGTCAAATTGGAGCTATGATGTTTAAGGGGAGACACTACATTAAATAATAGCTGTCACAATCAATCTTTGCCAGTTGATTGCTGATATTCTTACAAATAAGTTTTTCAAAAATGTAAATAAGACTTATGCAAATAAGACTTTATCTAATTAAATATGCATACATTTGCATACCTAATAATGTTTATTTCACTGATAAGATACTCTCAACAGAAAGACTTTAACAGAACAGTTTGTTGGCATGTCATTTTTTTTTATTGCTTAATCAAGAAAACACCAAGTGCTGTCATTTTTTTGTATGAAATCTGGCATGAATCCTACAATTATCTACATTTTGAGACATTCCTCTGTAATATCTTTCTAAATAGGCTTTAGAATGAACATGAAAAATTTCATGAATGCAAGTAATCTAGAAACTGAGATTTTTGGTTCTGAAAATAGACAAAAACTGATTTTGAGAAAAATGGTTTTAAAAATGCAATGTGATTTCCTGTGTTTCTACTCAAGTAAGTGTGGTTTATAAGGTTTATAAAGGAAATTTACATGTGTGTCATAATGACACTTACATTTCAATATATATCAGGGAACAAGCATTTAGGGATATATGACATGACGTGATTGTGTCAAAGGGGGTAGAGCTAAAGCCTTCTTTAAAGTTGCTAAGTTTTAGATAATGTGATTGTCGCGAGTGGACAAAAACAGTGAAATAAACACATTTCTGTTGAGTTTATAATTTTTTTATCACTACATTGTAAGAGAAGGCATGTTATAGATGCAATTTAATTATTTAACCTGTAGTGTCTCGCCTTAATCTGATTTGTAAATGGACCCATGTGTTAAACGCATGAGGAGTGGTCAATGTATTGTCTGTTAATCGTTTATGCAATATTAGCCTTCGCAAAACCGATATCGCCAAAGCCTTCAATATGCAAATTAGCACCATAACAAACCACAATCTCAGAGGTTCCTGGTAGGTTTTCTGTTGGTGTGTTGACAAATTGGGGCATTGACTTAATCCAAATTTGGTCAAATTAACGAAGGCCAAACGTTAAGCGTGACGCATCTCAGCTTCACCAGTTTGCTTTAATAATATTGCAAGGCATATCGTAATTGCAATGTGCATCAAGATGATTATAACATGCTATTTTCTTTCATATCGTGCAGCCCTAAAACCCATCTTTTTCTAGAGTATGTGGCAGACTAATGGATTAGGTTAAATATAAACGTGGTCCTGTAGATCAAACACAGAAGGCATGGTTACATGCCGGCACTAATTCAGCCGTGCTCTTATACAATATACCATACATCAACTTCACTTCCCTATTTCTCTCCTTAGCTTCTTTGACATGGTCGTTGGCATAGAGGATCCTGAAGTCTTCGTTCCTCCACCCTTCTGTGCCTCTGCGAACCTGGTGAAGCGAAGAGATGGCAAAGTGGCGGACTTCTTCACTGCTCTTCTTGGCGTATAGTACATGTAATCAGGTTCACCTTCTTAAATCACAATGCAGCCTTACTGAACGTGCTGTCATATTAATCCTCATTCAAATAAAATGACAAGACTGATGTGGAAATAACAACGTCTATTGCAAAATGTTTATTCTCACACTCAAGCATGAACACAAGCTGTATAATAAAACACAGTTCAACGGAGAGAAAATACCCCAATGAGTGAATAAGTGAATAAGAGAAGGTTTTAGATATACAAAAAAAATAATTAAAAGGGAACTGTACAACGTCCAGTGTCTGAAGTCACGGAAATCTGTATATGACTGTCTTTGGGGTGCTGAGAAAGAGATGGCGAGGTCGAGTGCTGGGCTCCGAAATTCATTTTTTCACAGCTTTGAAGTCGACTCGAACGCTGGCCACAGCACAGCGAGGGGATGCTGGGAAAGCTGGAGCTCCTGAGCAGTTACTTGTACAATATGTCGTAGTGACCTGGCCGGTACAGGAGGAAGACTTTGGGCTCTCCGTCCTCGGGGAAGACGTGGTGATTGACCGTCCCTCCCTCCCCTCGGTCCATGTACTCCACCAGGATACACACGTTCAGGGCCTGAGCCAGAGCAATGATGTGGATGTGGTCGCTCTCTTTGGACATGGGCTCCACCTCCTGGTCAACAGAGAAGACAACACTTTGGTTTTAACCATCATGTAGCCTTCACCTCATTTATTAGCAAAATAAACAATGTTAACATGACAAACCAAACCTCTTTATATGTTTGGAGACCCTCGAGATGGCAATTGAGCATGCACAGAGAACGTGACATCGCTTTTTATATTTATAAATCCCTGTCATTTTTAACACTTTTATTGCACCTTGTTACTCTCATGACCTAAACAAAACATCTGCAACATAAATATTTATTTTTTTAATGTTCACTTTATAAATTTTAACCAAAGTTCAACACTGAAAAAAAAATCAACAATTTATTCCACTTTTTAGTTCAAATAAAAAATTTAACCTGAACAAAACGTAGCTAAAAATAGTGTCAGCGATTTCTCAGCTGTAGGAAAATAATAATAATATAAAATCTCATCCTTTAGAGAGTTAAAGTCACGCAAAACCTTTTTTTTTATATTGAATAATAAACTGCTTGACCTGGTGGTTCCACAAAATATGTCACAGAAAGAGGCGCCTACATTTTTACCCTCATAATAAATCTAGATTCTATAAAATACGCAAATAGGAAACGCCCCCAACCGTAACACATCCCTCTCCCCCATTTCCCTGGTAACCTGGTGTTCCATGGCCTGCATTTGCATATTGGAACCCGATAGGCTCTTATATTTTATGACGCAATAACAGTTGTCTGTCAGATGTTCAATACCAACTCAAGTCTTCCAATGAGATGTTCATTTCAAAAGGATTTAATCATAAAAACCATTTTCTACAGTTTAGCGTGACTACCCTGAAATGACGTTCAGCTCACTCACTTGCTGGCAGAATTCTCGGACGGTTCGTCCGCCTTCTACGAAGTACTGGAAGAACTCTTCCTCTCTCTGCAGGAAGCCCGAAGTCACGAGGCGCAGATATACCACCAGGTAGTCGGACATGCTCTGCTCGTTGAAGGAGTTGAGCAGCTCTGCCACGGACGGCTGCTTATCACACACCTCGATCAGGTCCATGAACTAGAAGCAGGAGGGAGGAAAAAACACACATTCGGTATGAGACAGTCTCACATTCCAGACTTACTCCTCGGAGCATCTGGGAAATGACCCAGGATCTAAAATAACCTTGCATGTGGAGTCTCTACAGACCTCATCGTGCTCTGAGAAAATGAGGACTCATGATACAGACCCAGTTTAAAATGACAAAGGAGATTTTAGAGAGTCTTAGATATACCGAGTCATAAAAGTAAGCCAGCTCCTAAAAGAAATTAAACCTTGAGTCGATTTATGGAGAATCATAAATACACATATTAGAGACCTAGATAGCTGGTTACGTCACCCTATACACAGCTGGTCCTCGATCTTAAAGCTGTAAAATGAATGATTATCTATGAACGAACGAAATGTAAACCGTTTCCCCCAAAAAATGCAGAACAAAAACACCAAGGTGCATCACATTTTCCTGCAACAACACCCAATTTAAATGCTGTGGCAAGACATTTCATGTGTGAGTATCCATGTAAAAGGTTTTATTAAAAAAAAAAAAGCTTGTGCATCTATTGTTTAGTGTTACTCAAATAATCATTAGTTAATTTAACCACCCAATTTTCTCTGCAAACATTAGCTAGCTACGATAGCTTGCTAGATTAGGCTATTTGTTTGACCAAGTTCAGTTAAGCAAGTAAGGTGACTTAGTCATATTGCGCAAAAAAAAAAAACCCTGTTGTAGCAGGACCGAATTTATGTTCCTGCCCTGTGACGTTGCATGAGCAGCTGTTCGAAAAGATGCGGTGGCTGACTTCATGTGTCTCGAGGAAGCACGTGTAAGCTTTCACCCTCCCCCAGTTGGTAGCTGTTGTACGATAGTGGGTGGGAATTGCTAATGACTAAATAATGACTAAAATTTTAAGAAAAAAGGGAGCAAAAATCCAAAAAAGTATTTTTTTAGGATTCCAACAGGTCTATCTGTGGAGTAATGCCAAAACTCTGTGCATGTGTCGTTTGATGATGTGTGACTGTGTAAACCATGTGTTCTTCTTCTTCTGATTCTTCTTTCTTAAAAAGTACACAGCACACTGCCATCTACTGTGTAGAAGTGTGTCATGGTAGTCTTACATTCTTACAAACAATCCATACAACTCTTACAGTTCTTCTTTTACAAATCCTTACTTACACATTTGCAAGTTTCGGTCAGTGGTGGTTCTTTACAGATTTTCCTTATCATGCTCTATATTAAGGCTGGGACAATCAGCAATTTAAAAAAAAAAAATCAATAAACCGGGTCAAAATTATTAATATCAATGTTTTCATTACTTAGAACCACAAGTATTTTAAAGTTCAATATTCAGTATAGAGAGCGACCAATCCTCAGTCACACCGACTAAATATTTATCTAAAATAGAAGAACTATTCTAACAGCACAATAATTAATATATATACTTTAAACCTCAAAGATAATTATTTATTTCAGTAGTTACGCTGCACCATGTGTAACTTATCTGAACATAAGTGTTTACTTGGTAACCGAAGCCTTACGCTCAAGGAGAAACTAAACAGCTTTGTCATTTTGGCTGCAACAAGTCACATGAACTCGGTCCACACGGCTTTTTTACTAACAGTGCGTAAGTCGGCTGTTAGGCTCAGGCACAATAATGTTTGTGACATCTTTAGCTCGACTTTTTCTCTAAAATGACATGGCACAGGGTGATGCGCTACTTGAGAATAAAAGAAAGAAGGACATCATTTTTCCAAATGGTAGTGGTTCCTGAAAACTGAAGTATCTTTTGGCAATGTTTGTAAACGGCATAACTTCTCACGTCTTCTCAGAATAATGCCACACTTCAGATGGCATTTTCGAGTGTGCCTCTCACTCATGCCTTGAAATTGGATGTGCCTCAATTAAGTGAAACCAGGACTGGAGGTTGCGGATAACGAACCGGTGCGCTGAATGCATGCATGCAAAAATGCAATAAAAAACCCCAAAACAAAACACATTTGCAAATAATGATTTACAAGCACAAACAGTGTTTCACATTTACAGACTGAACAACAAAACCTGCTCTACATATTTGCAGAGTTTTGTCATTATTATATCTCCATATCCATGAGCTACGCAGGACTGTGACATCAATAAAGGACTTGACTGATTCACATACCGTATTGTGAAAATCTTCGATGGTAAACTCAGTGAAACCTTGGCTCACGAGGTCCAGTTTACTCTTGGCAGCAATGGCTTTGAACCTGCAAGTTCAAATATTTTGAAATTTGATAGGTATGTGTATTTGAACGTATACATTTGCATACAGACTTGCACTCTTGCAGACACCTGGCTCTTTCAGTCTGATTTATAGTGGGAGTGCCGGATTACCTGTGCAGTTCCTTACTGTCATCCAGCAACGACTCCAAGTATGCAAACCCGAAGGCTCTGTAGAAGCAGTTCCCATCTGGCCGTGTCTTACGTATGAAGGAGAACGTCTTTTGCAAATCCTGTTAATATAACAGATAGAAAGATTTACAACGGGGACTGAATGTTATCACAAATTCGCAGAACCCAATATTGTGGTTTTTCATCGTAGTATCTGGTTGCAACTTCACATTTTCAAACAGGATGACATTAAATGACATATAATCCTGCAGCAGCAGTGCAAGTATTATTATTTGGTTAGGCAAAAAAAAAATAAAAAAATAAAAATGCTAGAATATTTTAGAACAGATTTGTTAAGAGGATTGCTTTAGCATTTCTGACCAATAATGAACCTAAGCAATAAGAAACATTTTCCTTATTTATAGCATCATAATACAGGCTTGCAGCCACACAGGCCTATTAAGGAATTAGCAAAATGAACTCGGAATGCTGCAAGCAGGTGAATGACACTCTTACCCTTATCTTTTGCTGGTAAATGGTGTCGTCTTCAGCATACTCTTTTTTAAGTATAGCTAGATCCCGTTGTTCTGATACAAGTGGAATGTTGGTGGCAATCTGGAATTAAGCAGTAATCAGGTGAGAAGCACATGAGGCAGAGTCTCACCCTCATACCCCATGTTCACGTTAGAAGTCGATGATGTCCCCAGTTTGTCTCTTGTGGGCGTGTCACGACCGCGTCTGTATAATTTAAATATCACTGGGGTACTTTTGCTTAAAACCTATTCTCATATTGTTAGCTGTAATTCAGAGGGAAAAAACTGATAAACACAAGGCATATTTTAACCGCAAGAATGAAGTTGCTAGGTGTGCGACTATTGTGACGCTCAATCTGCACTAAAAACTGGATCCATATCTTTATCCTCCATTTTTCTGCAATTAGGACCAAGCTTTGTTAAAAGTGGGGTATATAGGAACCAAATTCAAGTATTCAAGAGACGAGAACTGAGGACATCGGACAACTTGCACCATATGATTGTTTCTATTTGGATTTGTCGCGTCACCATTTGCATAAGATTGAGACAATCTTAATTTGATTTATCATTCGTCCCTGTCGCCAGAATCGCAGCTCTAAACTGCATACTGAAATGAAAGAAAATGCATGATTGCCTGTTGCTTTGTCACTTGCTGGTGTGAACGCAGGGTCATAAAGTCACAAAGCTTTACTGCAGTTCAAAATTCCTGAATATAGTCAAGTCAAACATTTCTGACATAGCAATGCTAGTTAGAGAACAGGTATTACCTCTTGCTGAATCCGGTCTTGTTGCGCAATAATAGCTTCATCGTACGCGAGACAATTCAACCCTGTCGTAACACAAAAAGCAACACTGAGTATAAGTGTAGCCCATCTGTTGCTATACACAATTTGTCAGCCCCTCTCTACCCTGTCCATCAATGAAAAGGGACCACCATAGGACCATCACAGATATTAATTGGGTGGTGGTTCATTCTCAGTAAAGCAGTGACACTGACATGGTAGTGGTACGAGTGTATCAGGCGCAGCAGTGATGCTGGGGGTTTTAAACACTGTGGAGACTTTATGAAACGTCTATCTTGTAGGTGTACAGTTAGAGACTAGAGACGATAGCGCATGTTTTTTCATGCATCATTTGTGTTAATCACTCTCTAGCTTTTCAGCACCGCTGTTAGCTGGAGATTTTTGGTTGGCGGACCGTTTCTCAACCCAGCAGTGAAACTTCGGCCTATAATCTCACATGCATTTAGACATTTATTTTTATGTCAGCTGGGATTTTTTTTCCAGCAGTTTAAAATGCCAAACAAGGAAAATCAGTGGAATAGACCCATATATTCTACCAAAACCTACGTGAAATTGAAATATTTCCACATTAGTCATCATCAATTATTTTAACTAATCAGACCATCTTATTCATTGTGATTGAGAGTCAAAGCACATTCTACATTAGTAACCTGCGACTCGTCAGAACTTTTACAGCATGGTTCAGTTTTGGGAATTCAATTGCTAAAATAAATTGTGTAGCCTATTGATAGATGGAAAGATGGGAAGCACAAACCTATTCATGATATGCAGGCTACAGCAAGTATGCAGCCTCTGTATAATTAATAAAGAGTTCTATCCAAAATAAGATGACGATATTAAAAAGGAACAGAAAGCAAAGCGTGTGATTATCTACAGCTCAGAGCTTTGTATTGGGACATGCACTCACTGGCCAATTTATCAGGCACACCTACCATATACATTACTGTGCAAAAGTCTTATGCAAATGTTTTATATACATTTTGTCTTAGATTTTATTTGATGTCTTCTGCATTACCGTGTCAGTGGAAAAGGAGCAAATTTAAGATTTCCAAACATTTCACAAAAATGTAAATGCTAAAGAAATGTGTGTCTCATTAAAGAAAGTGACATTGTAATAGACCACTTTTTAGATAAAAACATAATCACGGTTGTCAGGGATTTGACCTGCAGAGACAGAAAAAAGCGAGCGCCAAAGTCTGCAGAAGAACTCGGTCAAATTAGCAAAGATTCTTGGCCCAACCTACCAGCCGATTTCCTTATAAAACTGCATGCCGTTCTAAAGGCAAAGGCTGCTCAATCCAATTTTACTGTTTTTATAGTACTTTTTTATTTTATTTTAAAGAAACATTTCATGTCATTATTTTTGAAAGCATCTTTCCTATACAGAACCTCTTTACATATTCCTAAGCCTTTTACGCAGTACTGCAAGTATACAATTACTGACTGTAGCCCATCTGTAGATATACACAATTTGTCAGCCCCAAAGGACTATCGCTGACCACGATACTATTTGGATGGTGGACCATTCCCAGCACGGCAGTGACACTGACATGCCGGCGCGTGTTGCGGTGATACGAGTGCATCAGGCGCAGCAGTGTCGTGGCTTTTAAACAGCGTAGCCTTATTGGCCAATTTATTACACACGCCTAACCTTATTGGTGCATAGTCTAAGTGTACAGACAGACAGACAGACAGACAGACGCTACAGCTCATTTCTCCATAACACAAACTGTGTTAATCATGCTCTAATTTGTTTTGGGACTCTTCTCAGCCCAGCAGTGACCCTGGTCCACCTGATGCACCTGTGCCAGCACCACACATCCCCCATCATGCCATTACTGTACAAAGCAACAGATGAGCTACAGTCAGTAATCACACACACACACACACACACACACACAGTGACCTGTATGACAAGTGGGCCTTATAACTGGGCCTTATAAGCGTATACGCACACAAGGCAGGTGTACCTAATAAACTGGCAACGCGTTTAATGCTTACAGTTTCACAGTCAGCACGTGCGCAAGGGCTTCAAATACAGGCTTCTAGCGCGTGCAAGAGGATCCCCGCATGCTTTAGACAGGGCGGTGACGTCAGCCAGACATAAGGCACTTATAGCGCGCGTATGAACAGCAGCGTTACGTGCCGGTGGTGCGAGAGGCAAAGTTAACAAAAACAGCAAAGCGGGCAAGGTATCGATTTTAAAAGCATGCCAGACGCCACGTGCAGAGCCGGAACGTCTCGAAAAGCGCACAGCGCTACATGTAGAAAGCATTAGCGAGGAGCTACGTCGGCGGCGTTTTCTCCAGCTAGCGTCCGGTTAGCTCATGTATTCAGACAACATAACGTATAGAGGACGGTTCAAAGAGCCTGCTTCCAAGCCCACAAACTGTCCCAGCTTACTGAAACGCCTCACCGTCGAGCTCTCTTCGGGACACCCCCTCTTCTTGTTGTTCTTCGTCCGCCATGTTGCCTGCAAATGGTTCCCGTCACGTGACGAGGACGCCCACTTCCGGACTCGCACGCGTTCCCTTTGCTTAGAGTCTCTCCTATGAAACGTCATTTACTACAGTGATCAAGTCACGCGACGTTTCACTAGACCCGTAATCTAGACCCAGACCTCACAAATGTGCAAGAAAAAATCAATCAATCTGCAAACCATGCGATTATGAGCGTAACCCTACTGTACGTGTTCCCCTCCACTGACACTCCACAGGCCTGACTGGCCTGACTTGAGAATAAAACCTCCCATCTCTACACTAGTGCCCAGAAGATAAAGACACGCCAAACCACTTCGGATTGAAATGACTTTTATTTTAAGTGTGCGACAACGTCCACAAGAAGAGCCGCACGAGCGCCCATCGTTACAAGCCACTGTGCAGCCATTAATTGACTTAAACTATTTAGAAGCCGGAGTGAATGGAAGAAGGTGAACTGCGTCGTGAAAGAGAGGTGATCAGGTTGCTTAAGAGTTGTTCCAGTGGTCCCGATAAGGGGGGGGTTGAAGGAAATGGATGTAGCAGACTTCTTGTTCAGGCATCCCTCTTTTTGTAGCTCTCAAGGTTAACCAGGACCCAACCAGATGGGACCAGGATGGCCAGTGCAAACATAGTAAGACCAATTGTTGTCTCCTGCATGAAAGACAAATACATGATCAGGTCGGTCAGACAGCTTCCATTTAGCCATTTTGTTTCATGGACATTCATATGAATAAAGCTCCTTCACTCAATCATGACAACTCAGAAAATAATGCTAATAGGTACATAAAGCAGTGGTTCGCAAACTTTTTTGCTGCCAATGGACCCCTTTAATAAACTAATTATATAAAAAATAAACACCCCTTTATAAAATCACACTACAGATCATTATTATATAATACAACTATTCAAATATTAAGCACATTGGGCAAATATGTACCATCAGATTTAGTTATTAAAGTCATGAGCTTTTTATTCTTTAACTTCCCACACAAAGAAGCCCAACCAGATCAACTTGGAAACACTATCATATTAACAGGACTTTACCTAGTTTTATTAAATTGGCAGTTTTGTTCTAGTAGACATTAGGGCTGGGCGATTATCCGATTTATAATATCAATAAAATTTCCTATGATTTCGATGATGAATTTGAAGAAATTCGATATACATGAACGTGTAGCGGCGCTTGCTCAATGGCCATTTGTAAATCAGCCGGCGTACCGTGCTCTTTCCTCGGCCAGCGCAAAATGTCATAGATCAAATTGAGATTATTAGGAAGGTATATTCAAGTTATTTTTTAAAACTTTGCTATAAATGTAATGTTATTCTTAATTCTGTCGTTCAGCGTATTCAAATGCGGATTATGTTTGCAGCCGCTTCATTATTTTTTGTTTCGTATATTTCAGCGGAACAAAAAAAGCCCAGACCAGTATAAAGTAAATATAGGAGAGGGAGAATTTGAGTCACTACTTTATTGTAAAACATAATCAATTTGGAGTTTGAAAGACAGGCATTAACCGTTTTCCTGCGTCCCGATAATAGATGTAGCATTTCCTGTTTATGTCGGCTGGTGATGGTGAGATACGTCACGATGCGCCGCAAATGTCTGTGGTGCAACTGAAATTCTCCACATCGTTAGGTTTAAACTAAAAACTCAGTTGCAAATGTATTGGTTTTTATTTGTATTATTTAAAAAGGGAGTGCTAAAACACTTTAATAAGTCATTTCCTTTAACAAAGTTTTG
>JAOUQW010000019.1:9090760-9102320 GCA_028565825.1 Olivaichthys viedmensis | reverse complement strand
TCTTAGCCCATGCCAAGCGTTTGGCCTTGTTTCCCTTCCTGAGAAGTGGTTTAGAGACGCTACTCGTCCTTTGAGACAACTACTAGCTAGCCTTCTTTTGACACGACTTTTGCTGATTGGAGTCTCTCGTTGTTTATTCAGCACATTCTGTATCTGTGATGAAGTTGCTGTTCTCTCTCTCACTGAACAAAGCTTTATGTATTGGTCTTCTGATGGTGTGCTCACTTTTGGTCTGCCTGATTGTGCCATACTGTGGCAATGAAAAGAATCCCAGATTTTCAATGTGGTCTCAGACTTTTGGACTCCACTGTTACCTTCATCAACAACTTGACTCCCATCAGTCTGCTGGTGGTATTAAATATGATCGAATTTATCCAGGCTTTATTCATCAACTGGGTGGGTGTGAGACCCAGACTATGCCCCAAATTACAAGCAGCATCTCACAATTCCATAATGCTGACTGATTCACTATTAGACAGACACAGTGCATTCATACCTGCTCATTCGGATGTGCTCCTAATTCATTTCCATACCGAATCCAGACTGATGGAAAATCCGATTCCAGTGCGAGCTTGTCCACTTTGGGAGCAGGAGAGCCTGACCCACTCACATTCCAACCACACATGCATCCGTAACACTTTATAAAGTAGTGAACCGATCGGCATTATGGGATTGTGGGATGCTGCATGTTAATCACGGCACTAAAACTCACTGTCTGTTATTCACTCAGCTGATGAAGAAGGTGTGGATGAAATTGATGAAATGTAACGGCATTAACAGACTGATGGGATTAAACGTGTTAAATCGGATGATGACGATATTAATCCTCAATTACTCTTAATACTTGATTTGTTCATGTTTAGTTAACTATGAAGTAAAAGCTCATAGATGTCTTATAAACTATCATTGTTATAAAGTGTTACAAAACTTGCAACGGTCAAAGGTGAAGCTTCTAGATGTAATTTCAGGGAGTTCTACGAAGGTCTATCTATCTATCTATCTATCTATCTATCTATCGATCGTTTCCATAACTATAACAATTACACATAAGATGTAGTATGTACTATTATACAAACCAGTCTTCAGTAGGATATTGGTTTCCTAAGTATATATTCATTGTAACCAAACTTAATATAAAAATGCCCTTAACTTCTTCTGTCCTTATCTTCCATGCCTTAGAGAAGCAGAACCATATTATTGTTTGAAAAATAGAAAACCTTGCAGTTGATTAAACAAATATTAAAGCTGTTTGGGTTTATTTTTCCTGGAATGTTACTTGCACCTACATGGATTTCTTATGATGGAGTAAAATATTGAAAAAGTGGACATTTCTTTTTAAAATTATACAGTGGAGTGGAAGTTTACTTTATTTTCCTAAAATAGAACGTTGAATGACATACAGATCCTCTGAGGTGTTAGAGAAGAAATAGATATATTGTCCCCAGGAGTGTTAATGGATGTAACATTGTGAGATGACATGATTGGCTGTGTTCTCTGAATGACCCCTTCCCAGTGACCCCAACAGTTGAACTGATTTGACCTGCTGTTTGAAATCTCCTTTGCCCCAGTCATGAGCTACACGACGTGCCAGAACCTCCGGGTTAGTTCTGTGAATGTATTGTGACATAACACATCCTGCTGACTGTGTTCTGGCAACCTGTGGTCAGTCTGAGAGATTACCCTTTCAGGTCAAGGCTCCTGCAAGCATTTAGCTTTTCTCACTGCCTATCTTAATGGTTTACTGCCAACTCAGGAGCAAGGTTTGGAGCTTGGCCAATTCTATGCCCATGTGAGGAGTTTCCTCCTGATTATATGTATATGAATGCAATGGAGACCGTGTGTGTATTTGTTTTATTTATTATGAAGGCCGTAGTGCTGTGACAACAAACATCACTGATAAAAAGGTCAGTTATTGGCTCATTAAGCTCTCTTTAGTGCTTAAAGACTCACCACAGAGAGTAACCGAGAGATTTAAGTGCATGACATCCCTCTGATGCTAGTCCAAAACTAGCGTGCGAGACCGTGACAGTGTTTAAAGATTGTCTTCAATTACAAAAACATATTCCAATTGAAAAACATTCATTACAGACCCACTCATACTTACAAACTCTACCTAATGCCTTGCTGTAGAAGCTACACTGAACTGCTACTTGAAGACCAATCATTTGAAGGACGATCTAAGCATAAACAACTCGCATGAGTATACCACAAATCTTTTTAAAAGTAGTATATTTTCATGAGAGACATATGTATCAATATAGAAGAGTAGGCCGGATATCTTGACTTAGATTTTGGGTGTTTGAATAATTCAAGATTCTCAAAGCTTTTTCATGTCACCTAGAAATCCCCTTACATAGAGTACACGATCACACAAGAAACTGCATCATCATCATCGTGACCCACCATTTCCGTCCCACTCTCCCATTTAATATACAGTGATACACAGGATAGAGCACATGAGTTGACTGTTCATATACGTCTTGTTCTTACAAGAGAGACTGACGACAGAAAGACCATTAAAGATTGATCACTGACAGACAGAGTTCAGAGACAGATCCAGGAAATGAGGCATGACCATGTTAGGTCACAGTTGAAGACAAATAAACAGGCAGACATTGCTTATTTCATTCTGAAGCAAATCGAGGGCTGCTTCGCTCTTAAAGACTCCTGTAGCGTTGGTGACGGGTCAGAGTCGGAGTTAGGCTCAGGCGGCCTGTGTGATTTATTTTGGGTCATCGGGAGCTGGGATCTTCTCCAGACTGGGTTCCACGCCCCAGATCTCACGAGCATATTGAGCAATGGTGCGATCACTGGAGAACTTGCCAGAAGCAGCGATGTTGTTGATCACCTTCTTGGTCCATTCCTTGGGTTTCTGTTTGAGGAGACAATGGAGATGAGACAAAGCCTACAGAAACTGAAGCATGCTGCATTCGGGAGTCACTCAACAACTTCACTTGCCTTGTAAAGGGCACTGACTTTCTCTTGGCATTTGATGTATTCCTCATAGTCAGCAAACACCTTAAATCTGTATGGGGTTTGGTCAGAAAAAGAGCGGTAAAAACAGCATTCGTACAGCTTTTCTAAAGTGAAATTTAAGTATTTATTTAGCACTTTCAATGTAGGTAATCAGACTTTTCCCAGTATAACACGGATCAACATTTAAGTTTAATATAGCTCGCATATAACTCTATAGGGAGAATTTAAAGAAAAGGCAGTTGCCTAATTTTGAACTGTATTATTTTAACTAGGTCCTGATTCTGAACAGCTTGAAACAATGCTAACTAGTTAGTCTAAACTTTGTTACATTCAGCCATGTTCTTCCCATTACTTTCTTTCTTGTTTTTTTTTTAAAAATAAACAAGAAACGGAAATCATAACACATATTTCTTCCGTAACTTGATGACTTTCTGAGTGAAACAGCCAGCATTTCGCAGAGGCAAATATTTTCCCGCTAGACTCACAAAAATAATAGCTATATAATACACTGCCTATGTTGTGCCCCAAAAAACGTGGACAGTGAACCTCAGAAAACATATTGCAGTAAGTAATGGTTGTGTCTGTAATAATGCTAGCCACTAACATTAGTCATGTCATCTAGCTTGCACGCTGAGAAGCTAGGCATAACATTAACTTTCTAAGATGAGGTGTGTAGCTTCTGTATGATAATACATATGCTAATACACGAGTTTAAATCATAGTTGTCTCCATTTATTTACATTGGATGGTTTAAATATCATCATCATCATCATCACTATCACTACTGTTTGTTCTTAATGTAAAGGTGGGGTCAGCAAATTTACTGAGTCGGAAAAACCTTTTGTAATATTTTGCGAAGTTCTCTGCATATTCCAGCAACTGTCAATAAAATATCTGCTCAGACATCCAACCAATCAGGATAAGGAGGTGTTTCTACTTGCCTGTCAATCATGCTGTCTGTCAATTCAGAACGCTCCCCCTTGTCCACTAGCATCAAGTTGTTCTAGCTTAGGCAGCGTGTGCGCATGTGTTTTTGGGGCATGGCTTTGAAGGGAACACTGAAGTGAGGTGCTGTATTTGTTTAAAGTTCGAGTTTTAAAACAGATAGCTTTAGCTTTAGCTAACTTCTGCCACTGACTATACCTTTAAATCTGATCCTGTGTAATGAGTAGCACACTACTTGTAGGTTTTTTCACTACTATTTCCAGAAAAAAAGGTTAAATCTAGAAGCTCTAAGGGTTCTTCAGTTGTCCCACTGGAAGAACCCTTAAAGGTTCTATATAGAACCCTACAACTGAGTGTTTCCCTATCAGAGAGGGTTCAGAGTAAGAACCCTTAACTATCCAAAGAACCCTTAAAGATCCCTTTTTTCCTACGAGTGTAAATATCTTCTTACTCTTACTCAGGTAGTTATTTGGTTGATGGCTTTTACTTCTACACACACAACGCGGCGTGTTAACAACGACACGCAAACAAACCATAGGAACAGTAACGTGTGAGAATATGTGTGCCGCGATATGAGAACCTGTCATTGTGCATGAGCATATTGACGATGTCCTTGAAGAGGTCAGGCTGCTTGGGGCTAAAGAAGCCTCCTGCGATCTGGTCAATGGCCTGCTTCAGCTCCGGAATACGGTTATAGTATTCAGATGCATTATATCTGTGGAGCAGATACAAGAACAAGATAAGAGTAAAAAGAACACTTCTGCTCCTTACTACACCATGTTTTATGCTACTGGTCAATTCCAGTGTTAAGGATGTCACACTTAAACTCATATTAATTGACACCTCCTGAAATATTCAGTCCTTTTTAACATATTGGTGTTGTCAAAAAAAAAGACATTATATCAAAAAATCCTATTCCATCAATGCAACAATAAAAAACGTTAACTCGATCAAATGATGCCAAAACCTTTCTTAGTTTGTTTGCTCACACACTAGTGCAAATTGTGGAATCATTTCAAATATGGTAACAGCATTTTGTTTCCAAGATGACAGCGATCACAAAATATGGCCCACAGCCTCATGCGCTCTCACTCAAGGATCGTATAAAATAGAGTATTACTGCCCTTTTGTGGCTGAAAGATACATGTACAAGCTGGGTTTCTTTGTAAAAGTGTCACCAAAAACCAATTGTATGTAATCTGCAGTGATATGTACATTTATTGTATTAGGATAGATTTGGATTGGCTTTGGCACATTTGGATACGCCTAAAAGCACACTTTAGAAAAGGATGTGTATAATCTGAATGCTTTACATATCTGCCCCAAATTTCGTACACATGGGTATGTGACCCAGTAAATGTAAAAAAAAAACCCAACCTGTATTTATGACTGTGACATCCGTTTTGACAGTGTATACCAAAAATAATACATGAGCTTTTTGTTTTTTTTAGAGCATTGTGTTTACTGCTCCCAGAGTTCATGTAAATGATGACAGTTAAATAATTTAACTCAATTAGTTTGAAGGTCAAACTAATTTTAAATTTTTGTTTGTTTGAGACATTGATGACTAATGTGCAATGTGTAAATCTGTATATATTTAGACTTAAACTTGGATTGTCCATTTTTGGCTGGTGCAGCAAGTTAATTGGACAGTTTTTTGGGGGACCTCACATTTTCAACAAACACTGAATTTTAAGGGCCTTTGCTAATACAAAGAAAAATCTAATGTCATGCATATGTGACGCATTGGTTCCTGAAAGAGTCCCTCACAGACTTTATAAATCACATGGTTTTATGGATAATTGTTGTATAAAACAACTGAAATAGGAATTAAGAATAAACTGAGAATTATTATAAAAAATTAGTATCCCCTACAGCCTGACTCCAGGACAAAAAATAAAAAAATCTAAAGGATCAAAAGATCCTTCTGTTGAAATGGTGCAGTGTGGCTGTTCTGTGTGCAAGGTCCTCTCATATTTGATAGATAAATGATAAAAGATTTCCTAAAAATTCAACCCAATCATAGTAGCTTAATAAGTGATTTTTCCCTTTACTTTTTCATGGTAAGATGACATTTGCGTGGAATTGCCCTATTATGTTATTTTATGTAACTACCATCTATAGCCATTTACCAAGTCCATCAAACTCATTTTCTAACCATTAACTCCGACATCTCCATGTAATTCTCCTCTCACCCCTTTCTGTCCATAGCCTCCACATCTTCCACTCTCATGCCGAAGATGAAGAAATTCTCCTCTCCGGCCTCCTCTGCCATCTCCACGTTGGCACCGTCCATGGTTCCGATAGTCATGGCGCCGTTCAGCATGAACTTCATGTTGCCAGTTCCGGAAGCTTCAGTGCCGGCTGTGGAGATTTGCTCGGACAGGTCGGCAGCAGGGATTGCTGGAGCACAGGGAAAAGGAGGAATTCTTTCTCGGTCCTAAAGTCACAGACCCTAAATCGGGTTAATGTTGGTGTTGAGGACACACAATATGAAAGTACAAAGTATGACTAATTGGTGACTTTACAATGTACCTTGCTAAAATTTCTCTCCTCTCAGTGTAAATTAGGCATTTCTAATCTTGCGTGAAGCTTGCATGTAAATCCCTTGGACCTTGCGTAATCTTAATCTTGGTTGCGTTAGATTTACCCTCACCAATCACAAAGCTGATGTCTCTTGTCCCGCCTACATAACTTTGATCGAAATTGGATTCTCACTTGAATAATTTTTTAGATTCCGAGCAACCGAGCAAGCCAAAGTAAACTAGCGAGCAAAAAGTAATCGAGCGAGCGTAGCCTACTGTGATAATTCAGCATCGGTAGTTTGGTTGAACAATCCCGATTCTCCCCGCCTGTGCCATTGTGTATAGTTTAGCATGAGTGGCATAGCTGGCTTGGGCACAAGTTTGGCATCATACAAACAATTTTAATACTTTCCATTATGTTCCCTGGAACTTTAAACACGAATGAGGAACAAGACGCAGCATGAGTGGGTCAGACATGATAGGGCACCTTTTTCAGCCAGAGTGACTTTGTAATTCTCCAGAAAGATGACTTTGAGGCGGTCACCCACCACCGGGTCGTTGTTGACCACCTCACCGATGGCTGTGATCAGACGAATGATCATCTTAGCTGTGTGGTAGCCTGGGGCAGCCTGGGACAGCAAGCATGCAGTCAGGCTATGACAAACTCACCTACGCAGTACACAAGTAAAAGCCATAGAAAGTCCATATAAACGTATAGAGTGGGATGAAATATTGACCCTCCAGGACCATGGTCAGTGGTGGCCCTGACCAATTTCGTGCCTTCGGCAAAGCTTTATTTATCATTTTTTGTTTTTCCTTTTAATGCATTCATTAATTTCATTTCATTTATGAAGAGTATGGTTTGGTTTGAAAATCATGGTTTTGATTGAATCACATGTGATTTTAAACCCCTCACATCTTTGGCATGTGTTTATTAGGAAGAGAGACAGAGAGGGGTAATGGAGAAGAGGGGATGGGGTGGTGGCAGCATTTTATTGCCTGTAGCCAGTGCTGTGCCTTTGACAACTTTGATAATGTCTTGCACTCTGAATAGTGTTTTAACAGAGGGATATTGAGAATTGATGATGGGGGTAGGGCAGCAGGTTGCAACCCATAAGCAGCGTTGTTTAAAGGGGCAGGACGACGGGTACACATACACATCGCACAATGTGTCTGTATGCCTATATAGAACAGAACGTGCTGGGGCTGGCTAGGCTGCCTATGTTGCCTATGCCAGGAGCCGCTTCTGACCATGGTCCAACATGTAAAAAAATATAGGGGTATTGTCCATAGCACTATATGAAGATCAAATAGTGAAAGACAAGTGTTGCGTCTATAGGGGTATCATTTTGTAAAGTAGATTTTTATTAAGGTGCGTTCATGTGAACTGTATCACTGATGCTAAAGCGCACCTTTCCACCAATCATGATGGTTCTGGGAGTCCACTGCTTCTTGGGATCCTTCTTGATGCCTAAAGCAAATATTTTACGAGATATGTCATATGAGGGGATGAGTGATAAATGGATGTGAGGATTAGTAATGGATTGTGAAATGGGAGATGAAGCACTTACGGTTATAGAAAGTGACAATGTGCAGGCAGTTGAGCAGTTGTCTCTTGTACTCATGGATTCTTTTGACCTGGATGTCAAACATGGAATTGGGGTTGATCTTCACGTCATAGTGCTCCTCCAGGTGGGTGGCGAACTTCAGCTTGTTTTCCTGTAGCAGGAGTGAACATGGACAGACCTACTGTTCATCTCTGTGTCTTTTAAGGGCTCAGCTCTTGACCTTTAGTTACAGGGCGCTGTGATGTGATATGTGATATGATAAAGGATCCTTTATTAGACATTTATGCACATCCTTGATTCAATGGCAGTGGACATTGAAAACCTGCTAACGTAAGAATTAAAGAGAGAAATGTCAGGTGTCAAAACTGCGTTCCAAGGCTGCCATCTTTCTCACCTGTTTGATTTTGGCAATATCACGAATGAAAGCTTCATCATTAACAAAGTTGTGCAGCTTTCTCAGCTGGCTCAGGTCTCGGACGAAATCCTCTCCTATTCTCTAATGCACACAACCACAAAGAGCCATAAGACATAAAGGTAAATGCAAAGCAATGAAAAAAAGATATAAAATGAGATTCAAACTAAATGTTCATCCTAATCAGGCACTGACAGCAAACTAGGTTAGAGGAGTTAACCTTATTTTAGACTGAGTTAAAGAAACAACTAAAATCAAATTTATACAATTTTCCACTTACCGCAAATATAGTCAATCAGCCAAGACATGTTTGGTGTCTGTCATTTGCTTCTTTAGTTTTGCACTGGAGCTATAAGAGCTAATGCAGTCTATCTCAAATTGCATCCATTTCTTCAGTGATGTTATAAAGACTTGCCGATGTGGTTTAGGACACAGCATGACTTCCTCTAATCTATAAAAATGAATAAAACTTCACCACATAGCTAAACATTGTAAGGTTACGGGGCAGCCATCTTGTACAACCAGAATCACTTTTTATCTCAGCACAATTTGGTATCATTTGCCACCTAAGCTTCGCCTCCCAAAGTTTGAAGGTGGAATTGTATCAGAAAGGTATGTGGACAATAAGATAGTTCCACTGTAAACTTAAATTTGTAAATACCGACTCTCACTGCTGTTTTTACAAAAAATTTATTTAAAAGGGAGATTGCGCATCTTAATGTTGTTTCGAGCAAGTATGTGAAGTTTGGGCATGATATTATGGAATGGATTTAGGGTGAGTTAAATGGACTTCCATTACTTGTTAGCTCCATTAGCTTCTTGGCTCCAGTGCAAAACTAAAGAAGCAAATGTGAGACTGCAAACATGTCTTTGCTGATCGACTACATTTGGGGTGAATATTTTGTCAATGTATTCCTTTAAGTACTAACCTCAGCGATGACCTCAGCCAGGCCAGGGTTGCACATGACCAGCCAGCGGCGGGGGGTGATGCCATTGGTTTTGTTCTGGAACTTGTGTGGGTCCATCTCATAGAAGTCCTTGAAGCTATTGAACACATTCCATAACATATGTAAAGCTGAGTGGAATATGATATATAGGGTAAGTGTATGTGTGTGTTCTGCACATCTGAGTCATACATACACAGTAGCTTTGAGGATGTCTGAGTGAATCTGTGCCACACCGTTGACTGCGTGGGAGCCGACGATGCACAGGTGTGCCATGTTGACTCTCTTAATCCCTCCCTCCTCTATCAGAGACATGCGGCACAGACGGTCCATATCGCCAGGGTACAGAGAAGCCACACGCTGAACAGCCACACACAGAAAATATCATAATATGTCCTTTTTTGGTGCATATTAAGTTTGAGTTCTTGTATACAGCCACAATAGTCATAATTTCTATATCTACAAAAAGACGTATTAACAACTTTCACTCTGGCCTAAATCGAGACGTCCCATGAACATCTGGTAAAGACGTCTTCTTGCTCATCACAGTATTCTCCTAGACACTTCTAGGTGATGAGTGTGTGCGTGTCTGACCTCCAGGTGGCGGCGGTTGATCTCGTAAACGATCTCGAGGTGGCGTGGTAGTAGGGTCTGGAACAGGTCAATAGGCCAGCGCTCCAAAGCCTCAGGCAGCACTGTGTGGTTAGTGTAAGCACAAGTCTTCACATTGATATCCCAGGCCTAAAAACACAACACATAGTGCTAGTGAACTCTCCACTGTAGCTGCTGTGATTTATGTCAGCAAATCCGAAATATCAACACAAATGTGCTAAACAACTCCCCTAGATATTGTTTGCAACTGAAAGAAATTACGTTTGGAGCTCAGTGAGGTTTGTGGCCCCCTAGTGGTGATCGCAATCTCATGATTCCTCTTACCTTCTCCCATGGCAGCTTCTCCTCATCAATCAGCACCCTCATCAGCTCAGGGATCGCAAGAGCAGGATGAGTGTCGTTCAGTTGGATGGCCACCTGAGGGCAGACAAGAGACAAATATGGTTTGGGAAAGGCAGCAGACTCAGCTGAAAAAGCTGGTTTCAGAAGACATCAGTATAATGACGGATTAAGCGATGGCGTTAATCCAGCCCACCTTTTCAGGAAGAGCACTGAAGTCGGTGCGCACAATCTCCCTTGAGCCAAACTTGGAAGCCTTGAAGCGGCGGATGATGTCCTGGAGCGTGGCGGCCACCACAAAGTACTCCTGCTTCAGACGCAGTTCCTTCCCCTCAAAGAACTGCAAAGAAACACAGAGATGTGCATGTGTGTGTTATAATATGATACTGAAAAAAACCAAACCTGGCTGAAAGCAACAAAAAAAACAGAAAGAAGGAGTTTACTGACATTGTCATTAGGATACAGCACTCGAGAGATGTTCTCTGCCAAATTGCGGTCCAGCACAGCCTGGATGTAGCCACCAATGTTGACTAGATACAAGAAGGAGGTAAAGATATGCTTGATCACGTCTCTTTCCAAACAAGGGAAGCAGTGTGTATGTTAGTGCACAAGTCTGTGTGACTTACAGTCTTTGAGGTTGAACTCGCATGGGGCCTTGGCGGACCATAGCCTCATAGTGTTCACAACATTGTTTCTGTAACCCGGCACAGGAGTGTCATATGGCAAGGCCAACACGACCTGTCAGTACAAGCGAGTTAACAAAGAACAGTGTTGATTACAACACATGGTTTCCATCGTGTCGCAACACATTCACACACACATAATGTAAACGATGTTTACCTGAGTGTCTACCCATTTGACTCCATCTGGATGGTGCTCTGTCCTGCCGTAGAAGTGGACAGGGCGCGTGTATTCAGGGCGGGCTTTCTCCCAGGGGTTGCCATAGCGAAGCCAATCGTCTGCTTCTTCAATCTGTTAGTGATTGAGAAGAATAATATTTCTAAAGTCTGGCACAAGGGCATAATCAATGATATTGGGGCAAGATCCTTTTTCAAATGTTATATACAGTGGGGTTCAAAAGTCTGAGAGCACTTTGAAAATCCACCACCATGTTTCACTGTTGTTTTGATCCACTGTGGTATCAATCTCTCTTCTGTTCATATCCTTACATAAACCCTTCTGTTACTGCCATAAATCTCAAACTTGGATTCATCAGTAAATAGGACTTTTTTCCAGTGA
>JAOUQW010000019.1:9047678-9075388 GCA_028565825.1 Olivaichthys viedmensis | reverse complement strand
TTAGAGTGCCATACAGTGGCAATGAAAAAAATCCCAGATTTTTCAATGTGGTCTCAGACTTTTGGACCCCACTGTATATATATATATATATATATATATATATATATAATATTTGGTCCACTTCATTTATATTTTCTCCCGTTTACAGAGCCTGGGGTTCCACAGAGACCGTTTTCCTCTGAGCAGATATTTGATTGACAGCTGCTTAAATGTGAGGAGACAAACTTAGAAATTGCTGACCCCACATTTATTTTTTATTTATTTTTTGGATCATGCCAATACCATGATTTAGCCAAAACACTGACGGAAAGCATTCCTGGAACCTCTGCGATTGGTCAGGAAAATGACAGAACACCAAAGAACACCTGAACACCACCTCATTTGCATATTGCAGGCCTCTGCAATGATAACAGATATATTGTGCAGTCCTACTCACTGTGCGGTCTGCATCTCATACTCCATCCTCCAAACATCATAACAGACTCGAAAGCATAATTTACCTCTCTAGGATGTCAAGTGTTTTGCACTGAGTGCAGTTTGTCATGGGCCGCCGCTTTCACTGTGAGAGATGCTTGGCACTGTCACATGTTCATTTTTCACACCTTTCTTATATTGAATTACACTGACAAAATGGAGATTTACCATAACAGCATAACAGGTCTCAGAATTGCTCTGCTGGTTGCCGCTCTCAAATTTGTCATCTTGTCAAGTAAGTTGGAAATCAAATCAAGAATCGAATTTGTTTGCTGACCTGTAAATAAACCTTGTTCAGTTTGATGCACCGATATAGTATCACAGCTCACAGAAAATGGCTGTGGTGAGATGGCCCAAAGCACTCATTGTTTTTTATGTAACATCGAGACCTATTTCATGCATTGCTAAGCTCCACCCTCTCTCTCTCTCTCTCTCTCTCTCTCTCTCTCTCTCTCTCTCTCACTGTCTCTCCTCCCCTCAGGTACTGGATGGGCGAATTCCCAGCCGAGTTTGACCTGAACCCGGGGTTGGCTGAGCAGATCCGCTGTCTGAAAGGGCTGCTGGAGCAGAACGGCGATGTGAGGCGCAGTCTCCTCATAGACATAGACAGCGTGTGAGTCAAGGAGTGCAAGACCCATCCACTCCACTCCACTTCCTGCTCTTTCTCTGATAAAGAGAGACATCGAGCACAGAGGGATAGTCCTAACATAAAGAGCATATCATATATACATATATCCATGTGTTCCGAAGATCAAAGTAAATAAAATATGCATTTCCTATAAATGATCCAGTAAACTTTTCATGAAAAACAGCACTATAACAGGTTAAAGGTCTGTGATGAATACATGAAAGTGTTTGTGAATGGGCTTCATTCACTGCTCTCTTCAGCCCATCATATGAGTGGAAACGGCAGCTGACTTCAAGTATCCAGAAGAAGAGTAAGACCTCTCTGTTGTTTGACCACCTGGATGCCTCGACCTTGGCCAAACACCTGACCTACATGGAGTACAAGTCATTCTGCAAGATCTTGGTGAGACGCCAACTTGAACTACAAAAGTGTGTTACCCAGGGTGAGAATTACAGTGGGATTTGGAGGGGTCTGATCCCCCTAATTAAGTAAGGACAAAATGTGGGTATGTGGGTTCTTAAAAATAACACACACTAAATTGTAACACACTAAATTACACATACTACTTGTAATAGTTAACACTAAAACACCCCTTCTGCCTTAAAATTTACTCCATTATTATGTATGCTTTCACTGTGAACAGGAAACATAATTATCTAGGCAACACGTTTTTGTGAATTGGCTAACTAGTGTACTCTTGTAGTTTAAATTGAACTGTGTTAACTGCCGTATGAATCCATTGCCACATCCATTGCCACTCCAATCAACTTATATAGTTTAGATAACCTGTGAAAAGTGTTTCCTGAATATATGACACTGGCTATCCGGTAATGATCAGCTGGTTAACTTATCTTGCTAGCTAGCTACAATGGCATTTGGGGGGATTAAACCCTCTGAATGTAATTGTATAATTCGCACTCTGGTGTTAGCGCTTAAATCCAGGAACTTTTGGGTTTCTGAGTTGATTCTATATTGGCCGATATAATTTGATATTGTCAAATATTAAGCAGAAATCAATAATTTTAGTTAAACAAGGCTTTATTGATATGACTCTCAAACGAGCAGATTTGAATTGTCCTGAGGCTCTCGAGTAGCGCAACTGTCTAAGTTTTGCCCTACCATCAAGAGAATGTGAGTTTGAATCCTGATGATGCAGAGGGCTTTAAAAATTACAAACTGCTGCTTTGAAGAGACGTTATTGCTGCTTTATTGGTGTGAATTATGCCGATACTAATAAGCCCATGGAACCTTTGTACCAGCCGATTCCATCGGCCAACCAATATATCAGTCAGGCCCTACTTTATACTAGAGGGCCATTGATCATCTTGCCACTGCTGTGCCCTAAGCAAGGCAATTAACCCCAAATAGCACAAACACTTGCAAAAGCACTCACAAATCCTAATGTGTTTTAAATCATATAGCTGAAAAAAGGTCATTGGTGAAGCATTTATGTTTGTTTGTAAACTCCTATGTCCCCAGTAAAACTCCTATGTCCCCAGTTCCAGGATTACCACAGCTTTGTGATGCATGGCGGCACTGTAGATAACCCCATCCTGGAGCGCTTCATCACCCTCTTCAACAAGGTGTCCCAGTGGATCCAGATGATGGTGCTCAGTAAACCTACAGTGCAGCAGAGAGCTACCGTCATCAGTGACTTCATTAAAGTGGCCCAGGTTAGAGTGTCCTCAGACTAAGACTTGCTCTTCACTTAGCTAGACATCTTCTGAGAATGCTGGCCTGTTAATATCATCTTGTGTGTGTTTGTTTTTAGAGGTTGCTGGAGTTGCAGAACTTTAACACGCTAATGGCAGTGGTAGGGGGTCTGAGTAACAGTTCCATCTCCAGACTTAAAGACACTCAGGCTCTTATAAGTAGCGATGCCCGAAAGGTAAAGAACGTCAATTCACTGCTTTACAAATTCATGGGAAAACAAAAACATGCAAAGCTTAGATTTTTCCTAATGTATCTGTATTTCGCACATGCAAGTGCTGGTAAATCCATTATTAATCCTGGTGGAGGCATATTTTGCAGTCTCTTGCAATAGGAAATTACCCTGTTATCAGGCCACCAAATGTGGTAGTTCCCATAGGGTCTCCTTATCTCCCCATTTTAACAAAGAGAGTCTTTTTACACATCGACTAACTGAAACTGCCACACCCCTGTGAGCTTTCATTGTATTTTATCAGCTGTTTGAGGGGCTGGTGGAGTTGATTACGTCCAGTGGGAACTACAGCCGCTACCGACAGCGCTTCTCAGAGTGCAGCGGCTTCCGTTTCCCCATCCTGGGTGTGCACCTGAAGGACCTTATCGCCGTCCACGTGGCCCTTCCTGACTGGGCTGACCCAGAGAAGACCCGAGT
Source organism: Olivaichthys viedmensis (assembly GCA_028565825.1). Classification (NCBI taxonomy): domain Eukaryota; kingdom Metazoa; phylum Chordata; class Actinopteri; order Siluriformes; family Diplomystidae; genus Olivaichthys; species Olivaichthys viedmensis. Next base: position 9,071,927 of record JAOUQW010000019.1, on the reverse strand, counting down.
CAACCTCACCAAGACACAGCAACTCTATGCCATCCTGCAGGAGCTAGCACTGATCCAGAGCACGCCACCCAACATTGATGCCGCCCCGGACCTCCTCAACCTGCTCATTGTGAGTCCGGGGCTAAAATGGGTGGGCAAGCTAGGTGGGCATTGTCTTAAGCACGAGGCTCACAAGCTTAGTTGCTTGGGATTGGGATTTTTATCTTTGGGATTGCTTGGATCAAGACTTTACCAGCATTTGCCAATTATCAGATTTGTTCCATGGATTTACAGTGTGTTTGTGTATTGTAATTGTATTGTATTGCATTTTTATTTGTGTTGGAATGAGCTTAGGTGTCTCTGGACCAGTACCACACAGAGGAAGAGATCTATCAGCTCTCACTGCAGAGAGAACCGCGCAGCCTGAAATTATCAGTGAGTCCCTTGCATTGGCACCAGGTCTGAGCAAAGCACCAATCAGAGCCATGAGACACAACTTGCCTCCAATTACTACCACTTACGACACGGTTTTGACGGATTAATGTACCGATTTTGATTTTCTAACCCACTTACTTGGGCTCACAGCTGGGAAATTGGAGTACTACCCTGTAATTATTCTTTTCAGTCCTTAGACAGGACTCATTTGTACAAATCCATCAGTGCCATGTTTTATTTTGCTATATTGACTGCTCCATTTTTTTTGGGCTTGTTAGGCATCCAGCTCGAAGCCACACTCTCCTCCAATAGAGCAGTGGGCATCTTCAGTAAAACCCAAGGCTGATCCAGTCATCATCAACAAACACATAGAGAAGATGGTGGAGGCAGGTTACTCATCCATGACTAATTTACTAATTCGTACTTGCTTTTAAAAGCAGCCAGCATGTTCTGTGTGATTAAAGAAATCACTGAGCCACTGTTTTATGTTTCAGTCTGTATTTAAAAATTTTGACACGGATGAGGATGGCTACATCACCCAAAGAGAGTTTGAGAGCATCAGGAACAACTTTCCCTACCTCAGCAAGTTTGACGACCTTGATCAAATTCAGTGAGTTGAGTCAGATGGGTTCATAAATGCTGCAAATCTGCCCAGCTTTACTACATTTTGATACATGTGCCATAAAGATTAGTCTCTCTCTTCTATCTGTCTGTCTTTCACCCAAAGGGATGACAGAATTAGTCGAGAGGAGATGATTGAGTATTTCGCCAAAGCCAGCTCCATGCTGAACTGTAAGATGGGCTTTGTGCACACGTTTACAGCCATGAACTGCATCAAGCCCACAGTCTGCCAGCATTGCTCAGGCATTGTGAGTATGCACACACACTTTGGTGATGATAATCTAAGTAAGATAAGCGTAGTGAGAAAGATCTTTCTTCATGTTTTCGGTGGAACATGTTCACCCAATCGTCTACCCAAAATGTACCTTAAATCATAGTCGATCAACCAAGACCAAGTCTTTCGTAAATATCTGTCTAAAAATTTACCTTGGTCTACATTTACTCGTTTATCGAAAGCGACTTTTGAGCTGAGCAGATAAAGCTCAATGTATTTACATTTTGAACTTAAGTTTGTACATGCGGACTGTTCCTGCTATTTTACAAAATGATTATTTCAAAATGAGATTCCGTATCTCAGCAATTTATTGACCCAAAAGTAAAGTTAAATGGTTAATAATATAGGATTACTTTGTTCATCTAGAATAATCCCCCTTGTTATAGATCTAGATCTAGATAGTGTTTCCTTACAACATTGCTTTATTTGCACTGGTTTATTGTTTTTATATTGCACACTATCATCAGTGGTCACTCTGTCATTTTAAAGTCACAGATACCCCATAAAGTAACATCAATCTAATAAACAAAAATGTAAAACAGTTCAAACTCACATCAAGTTTATATTTCAGATTTAGATTTATTTAAAAAATAAAATGTATGGAACGATATTTGTGATTTGGAAAACATATGATAGTTCACTTTTATTTTTTGATACTGAACTTAAAGACGGGATCCATGTTTGTTTAATTATCATAATTTTAATTATCTTTTAAAAAACAAAAACACTCACAGCCACAAGTTAAGCAGAAGGATTTTCTTTTTTAGCCTATTTTCACATATTGGCCACATATCTCAGCCTAGTTTGAGGTAGTGAACACTGTAACATCTGTAACAGAAATAAAAAAAAGAACAACAAAAACAAGAAGGTATTAGCTAACATTAATAAGAATGCTACTCAGCCACCATTAATTTAGCATTTAACAACTAACTTTAGCTAGCTACTCAGAAATAGCTAGTAAGATGTCACAACACAACATTACTACTACTGGCTAAACACTAAACACTGGCACTTAATCAGGGCTCACAGTTTTTTTATATAAAAAGGGACATCTATTACCAACGGCTGAGCTCAAGTGCGGCAAAGCGTTAAACAACTAGCTAGCTAGCGATAACAGTTAACAAACTATTGATAGCGATAACTAGCTACCATTAACCATAACGAGCTTTGCACTTCAGTGAGTGTTCCCAAAGTAACTAGTATCTGTATTGGTAGAAGTAACCAAGTATATCAAGTGTCAGTACATAGGATGAAATAATGATAATTCTAGTTAAAGTGCTAGTTAAATTTACTTGACGAACGAAGTCAGTTGTTTCTCTCGCTCTCACAGATGAGGCGCAGTCAGTAACCGCGATGGCCTCGCTCAACCGTATTTTTTGTTTTTTTGCACTGGTAGCGGCAGATGAAGATTGAGCAATATTTGTGTGTGTGTGTGTGTGTGTTAATGCAAGTTGTTGTCTGCCTTTTGAGCTTATTTCATCCGTTAGGCAACACTACAGTAGTTTACTTTATATTTTTGTAATAAACCATATTTCAATGTACTGTCATTTTCAATGAAATGGAATACACTGTAATTTAGGAGAGTAAAGTCAAATAAAATTCCCATAATGCAACCCACATTACAGTTTTGTACTGTATGATGTACAGTAGTAGCTTCTAGTGTTTCTAGAAAAGAGTATTTCTAGTGTATTTATACTGTTGATTTGAATTTTTTCCTTCGCTGTACCTGTGTATTTGTGTGTTATGTTTTTTATTTCGATTTTTTTACTGCTTTGAAGAATGGCTAAGCACCCAAGATTTTCACTCACCTTCACACCCGTGTAAGCGTAATGTGACAATAAACGTGATTTGATGTGATTTGATTTGATGATGTTACAGTGTATCACTGGCAATTATACAGTTAGTAACTGTATCAAATACAGCAAGGGTTACCAGTGTGGATCAACACACAAAAAAGCTTTTGTTTCTATTCTGCTTCTATCATGTTATTATTTCTCATATCTTAAAATAAAACGTTTTGGAGGCAGAAAGAGTACTTTTTTGTTGTTCAGAGTTGATGAAGTAGAGAGGTGCAGTAGGGCGTGGACATTTACCACTTCCTATTTTCTTACTTCAGAAGGCCTGCTCAACAGTCACTCGAACCTCATGTTTTCAGACAGAGTGCATTTTATCTTTAAACCACATATAGCTGAATATGTTTCTACATCATTGTCTAGTCTATCATTTAGTAATAACGGGCCTATCATGTGTTGTTTCTTTAGATATGGGGATTTCACAAGCAAAGATACAAATGCAAAGGTATGAATTTTGTTGTTTATTAAAATAAACCAAAACAACTAAAGTAAATTATATAGAATGAAAAAGACCTAAAAGAAAAAAATACATATTTTTACACACTCCCACCCATCTTTACCTTCAACCCCTTTTCTCTCTCTCACTGCTAGTGTGTGGCATTAGCTGTCATGAAGACTGCCGCACTCGTTTGGCTGTTGAGTGTCGTAAACGGACAAAAAGTGTCAGCTTTGACAGCTCCATTCCACAGATTAGTCGCTCTTACAGCTTCCCTTCTCCTATTGGACAAAACTGCAAACCTGAGTGCACAGGTACACACACACACACACACACATACACACACACACACACACACACACACATACATTTGTGCCCACCATTTGTGACAAAAGCATTGATTGTAAATTTGCCCTAGCATTAATAATGCATGGTGTACACCTGCTACAGTGATAATATAGTTCAGTATTGCACACACTCTGAAGGGATGTCCTTTACTCTCTCTCTCTACTCAGTCATCCCAGAAGAGACTCAAGAGAATCTAGAGGAGGGGGTGTTTGATGACCATCTTTGATAAGGTAAAAAAGAAAAAAATTCTTATTTTCCACAGTGTACGACGCCTCCCCTCACTTCAGTCTGCTTAAAAGAAAAAATCAATGTGTATCTCGTTTTGTTATAAGTCACATCAATATAATTTAGAGATATGTCTTTGTTAACAACCGTGAGATAATTATTGAAGCCTGTGATTTTACTTCATGCATCAATGTTTTAACATTAGTATTTTGGTGTTCTAAAAATAAGCAGATAACATTAATTATCGAAAAAATATAGAAAAATTATTATTTACATCGCTTCACTGTATAAGTCGCAGTTCCTATTAGAGAGCAAAAAAAGTGTCTGATAGTCCGGGAAAGGTAGCTGTAAGACAGATCATGTAGTCTTCTATACACATTCCTTGTGTAGTTAATTTTTCCCTGCAATGGGAGGACTTGAAGGAACTGTTCAGCAAAAAATTTAATTTACACAATTTTTTAATTACCCTAAATTTAGTCAATCAGCCAAAACATTAGACGTCTGATGTCTAATGTTTGCTTCTTCAGTTTTGCACTAGAGACACAAGGTTCATGTAGCTAACAAGTAATGGAAGTCCATTTATCTCACCCAAAATCTTAATATGTGTGTCAAACTGCATCCAGTTCTTTAGTGAGACTACACAGATTTGCCGATGTGGTTCAGGACACAATGTGACTTACTGTAATTTATAAACATGAACAAAACTTCACAGAGTATCTGAACACTGCAAAGTTACAGGGGCAGCCATCTTGGACAACCCGAATCACTTTTTTGTTTAGCGCAATTTGGTATTATTTCACGGACTAGGCTCTCCCAAAGCTTGAAGGAAGAATTATACTGGAAAGTTAAACAGATGATAATATAGTTACAAAATTTGTAAACATGGACATGGACTATCCCTGCTATTGTACAACATTGCTTATATAAAAATTTGATTTAGTATCTTAACAATGTCATTTGAAGCAAGTATATGAAGATTTGGGCATGTATTTATGGAAAAGATTTTGGTTGAGAAAGAGTTCAATTACATGTAAGCCATTAGCATCATAGCGTCAGTGCAAAACTAAAGAAGCAAACATCTTTTTGGCTGACTGACTACATTTGGAGTAAGTGGAGAGATGTGAACATTTGATTCCTTTAAATATCCATGTCTTTTACTTCCACAGGAACACATTGTGCCTGTAAAGCTGTGGAACCTCTATGGCCCAGTCAATGATCCTCACCCATTCCCAAAACTGTGTGTGTTTGAAGTTTAGATGTGATCCACACTTCCCACGGTGAATATCATCACTCATCTACCAAATTCAACCATCTATATAGAAATACATAGAGAAAATCCTCACTACTAGAAAATACTTTAATTACCTAGTACAAGACTATTGGAATAAAAAAGCAACTGGCTAGAGATCCGATTAAATAAAATGCTTTCTTTATAAGCTTAACTAAAGAAAACCTAGCGGATGTTTATTACATTTTATTTATCTTAAAACTGTAATTTTGATGGATCACCCGTTTTTGTTCTCTTTCTCTCTAAAAGAGGGGACTTTATCTGTGAATGAATTCACAAAGACATATTTTATTCTATGAAATATGATTTGAGCTGGGAATTTAGAGCCACAAGGTCATATGAATGACGTTTTTTACAGCCATAATGGTGCTCTGACTCGTATTTGTTATGTTATGTGTGCCATTAGGGGGCGCTGGTGACACAGCTTGATTTGTATCTCCTCCATGTCTCTGTACATACGTTTGTATAACCATTACGTACATGTGAATTGCTTTAAATGTCTCAGTACATTTACAAGTTTTAACAGTAAAGTTTTGTTCTTTTTGCTGGTGTTAAATATGTTGTTCTTTTTTCTGCAGCTGTAAAAGATTTTTCTGCATAATGCAAGAGGTGAAAATATCTGTTATTAAAGGCAGGATCAGTCATTATTTTAAGAGCTACAGACAATCTCATTCCCTGCTGCTCTCAGACAACCAGCATTATTAGATAACGATTTCAGTTTATTGAATTGGTCTCTGATGAGTAGCTAATCTTGCAGGTTGCAGGTTGTGCTCTGAAGCTTCAATTACGTCTAGCTACCTCTCTGCACATAGGTTTCGACTGTGATTTCTGACAAAGCTTTAATAGCAGGGTGAAAGCCTGGGCACGGTAGGAGTGTAGGGCCCCCCGTTGCTCACATAACTACAGGCTTCTGTGTGACTCTGAGCTCGCCTTTATACTCCAGCTCTCTGCTCTTGTATGTTTCTTTTGATTCATTTTCCTTTTATACAAGCTGTTTTCATAAGCTTCTTTGGGCAATTGAATTATTCGCCATTCCTCATCGTACCTCCATGGACAAGCAAGCCACAACAATGGAAAAAACTTGTGAGGCACAATATTGATAATGTTTTCCATTTAGGAAGGATATAAAAAACAATAATAGGAAAAGCGACGCCTCAGGAGATCTCTGGGACGGCGCGTGTCTCGCGAGAGCTGCCGATAGTTCTCTCTGATATGGGATCACTCCATTATAATTAACCTTGTGAAAGTCTGTGCGTCGGGGAGCAGACTATTCTTCTTTTCAGAGTGAATGCGTGTTTCGGTATCAGTATGCTTGAGGGGACCATCTACAGCGTTTCATTTGAATAATCAACTCGTTAATTACAGGCGAGTGAAAGAGGCAAGCGCTATGGTCCATTTTACTAATGTGTGATGTGAAGGTGGCGAAGCTCTAGGAAGTGCTGCCGTGGCTGATAGCCCTCAGGGCCTTTGGGGGACGGCAGGCCGCAAAAAGTCCCGCAAGGCACATCCACATCCACAAGCATACTTTAGCAAAATCTCCTTACTAGCAGAGGAATGGAATTAAGATTCATTGGTGGCTGCCCTGGAGGGACTCTTCAGTGCAGTTCTAATGCGCTTATGTGTGTTTATAGAGGAGGAGGTGTGGAAAAGAGGACTCGGTGACTCAGACACGCTTGTTAGGGTGTGTGTAGGTGAATGCAGGAATGCTGAATGGGCATAACTTAATGCATCCTAATATATGCCTCAATCTATATACGGCTACAGCTGCTCAACAAAAGCTTTTGGTAAACATTCACATCATTTAGCAGATGCTCTTATCCAGAGCGACTTACAACAGAGGGCAGGGTCATGATATAGTGCCCCTGGAGCTGAGAGGGTTATGGGCCTTGCTCAAGGGCCCAACAGTGGCAGCTTGGCGGTCCTGAGGCTTGAACCCACGACTTTCTGATCAGTAGCCCAGAGCCCTAATCACTGAGTCAGCCACTGCTAATGCGGTGCACTTGCCAACTATAATTAGTCTTAGGAGCCCAATATCAATGCAGTTAAAGGACCAGTTTGTTATTTTTAGAGCCCCCCTGCTGCCTGCGAGGCGAATTGCAGGTTTTCCTTGAAACTACATAATTATTACCGATCTAGAAACACTTTTTAAAGTTAGATACTATACCTTTAATATTTACTGCTTTACTGATATGACACGCTTGTACACCTTTAGATTATGACACATCAGCCACTCTTGGTTGACCAGAAGGACACAAAGTTCTGCCGGTCATGAATCTAAGAGTCGGTGGCCTCGTCTGAGGTCAGAGAAAGAGGTTTCTATGGCGACAACCTGTCTGCCATGGTACACCACTCAAAAACAACACCCAGCCCAAAATTCAATCTTCACAGGTCGAAGTGGGATTTCAGCTCATCTGATCTTCATAGCTTAGCAAGAAACCTGAGACTCAGGGTGTTTTCCTATAAGTATATTTGCTGGCCCAAAGTCGTTTGCACTGAGAGTTTGGTATGTTTGGTCCAGTTTGAACTCAGGTTCAGTCCAGGAAACCAATTTCTGTTCACCTGAAAATGGTCTGGAGTTCACTTGGGTGTGGACCAGACCACGTGTCGATTGATGGGTTCAACTTGGCATAAACATCACTTCTTGTTTCAGATTTCACAGTGGCTGGGGAAGGGATGAAATGGTCTGAAGAGGAGACAGAATGCCTTGTCGATATATGGAGCGAAGAAGGCCTTCAAACACAAGTGACTCCAACTTAAAGAACACTGAATCAATTTTGTATATAAGCAAGCAGCTTTGCCTGAAAGGCTTCACCTAAACCGTAACCAGTGCAGAAAATAATACAAATATGTATCTACACTTTTAGAAAAAATGGTTCCTTGAGGGTTCTTTGGATAGTTAAGGGTTCTTAGCTTGGTTAAGGGGTTCTACTTGGAACCCTCTCTAATAGGGAAACACTCTATTGTAGGGTTCAACGTAGAAGTGGTCCCCCAGAGAGGCAAACTGAAAAACGCTTAAGGGTTCTAGATTGAACGTTTTGTCTTCCACTTTTTGAAAAAATTATACGCACGGCAGACGTGACGTATAAAACAGCTCAGAAGGAATTCATTTGTTCTGAAAACAAACCCAAACGAGCCCAACATCGATCCTGGGTGCGGACTTGAGTATTTGGGCCAAGTGTTAAACCAGCCTTAGAATCCAAGCCTCACCACCGTCCTGAGTTTGCATCAATTAAACAGAGCTGCCCTTTAAAGAACAAAGTCATAATCATTACAGCTCGTAATCACTTATGATGCTTTGCTTTTGATGGCTCCGGAGCTGCTTTGAAGACGATGGAAAGTATTCAGCACGCCCCGTCTGCTGGTGGATGCTGGTTGCCCGAGCCCTGGCACACGATCAATGCGGCTGACGTGCCACACAGTGCTCTGCATGTGTAATGCCCATGTGAGGGCCAGTGAAGAGCGGGCACATGGCGATAAACACATGGCCTCTGAGTGACAGCACTTGAGATTGAATCTCCTCACACACACCCTGTCTACTCTCTCTCTTTCACATTCCCTCTCCCCCTGTCTTTGCCCCTCTTTCTTCACCTCTCTTATCTGGTCACACCACTTCACTATTTTACTAATCTCTACATTTTGTTCTGTTTCCGCTGCCCTCTCACACCAAGCCTCATCCTTGTCTTCCCCGCTGTTCGCTTTGCCTCTTCCTCCCCTGCCATTTCCAGGCTTGGCCCGAGTTGGTGCGTTCGTTTATATCCTTCCCCTGCACAAATTGAAAACATTACGCTAGATATAAATGCAGCCGATGGTCGCGAGACCTCACGGCTGATTCAAGCCTTCCACTCAATTCCGGCGCATTATCAGCTGCGGTGGAGGTCAACGAACACAGCAGACAGAGTGCCATGGTGGCGGCAGTCGTGTGTGTATTTGAGCATGAACGGGATATGCTTTAGTGGAGTCTGGGTGTGTGCCTGACCAGAGGCGCCACATCTAAGATGTCACAGGCATTCAGGAGCAGTACCTCTGAGAGCGCTCGCCACTTTGCCCTGTCCTCTCCATTAACCCAGGCAATTGAGTGGAATCCACTGGCATGGTGCTCAGTGGAGTGCCAGAACACTGGAAAGTAATGAGAGAGTAATTAAATGAAGCCGATGCTGGCGAAGGGTTCAACTGAAGAGGTTACTTTGGGGTAAGAATGGCATGCAGGTGGACCAGGATGGAGGTCTCGGAGGCAAGGACATGAAGAAAGCCTCCCTAAGAGCAGAAGCTATTTGTCCTAAGCTGCTCTGGCCTAATGAAAGGAAAAAGGTGTGTAAAAGGGGATTAAGAGTGGATCATTAAAAAGAGAAGCCCGCTGGGCACTGACGCAGGTAAGCTCAGGAGAGACGAGCCGGTGGCAGCATCAGTGTAAGGAACTACATTTAGAGGAATGGTTTGGCGAAAAAAACTTAGACAATTTTCCACTTACCCTAAATGTAGTTGATCAGCCAAGACGTGTTTGGTGTTTGGCATGAAATTTGCTTCTTGGGTTTTGCAATGGACCTAACAAGTGCTAGAAGTCTAACTCACCCAAAATCTTTCATACATTTTACAAATCTTTAGACACTTGCTTTAAATGACATTAAATGACATTAATGCCGTAATTAAACAATATAGCAAAATAGCAGGGATGATAGCCTGTAATTACAAATTTAGGTTCAAAGTGGAACTATATTATCATCCACACACAAATTTGAGCTTTCTGGTACAATTCCACTTTCAAACTTTGGGAGGCGTTCAACTTAGGGGGGGAGTTCAAACAACCTTGCCTCATGTCGTGTTGCATGGAATAATACCAAACTGCGCTAAACTGCCACCATAACGTTTGAGTGTTCATGATGAAGTTATGTTCATGTTTAAAACCACACCAGCAAGTCAGTGTGACATTACTAAAGAACTGGATGTGGTTTGATGCAGATACATTTACAGAAAAGATTTTGGGTGAGATAAGCTTCCATTAGTTGTTAGCGACATCAGCCGCAGTGCAAATCTAAAGAAGCAGACATCAGACACCGAGTGCGTCTTGGCTAATGGAGTACATTTGAGGTAAAGAGGAAATTGTGCTAATTTGATTCTTTGCCAATCCATTCCTTTAAGATTTGCGAGAAATACTATTAAAACCAATCTCACACAAGTCTTCAAAGGCACATTTTTGGAAGACAAAGCCTACCATTTCGTCCTCCTTTGTTTCAAACACAAGCAGCACTTTTCTCTTGGTCTGGCACACACGCAATTAAACACAAAACGTCCCGACACGCCTCATTATCTTTATGCATGACACACACACACACACCTAATAGCTTACTCCAGCAGTTAGCATGACTAAATGTCACGCATAAGATCTGGGACGCCATTAGCATAAGCTGGGATGGCTGATGTGCCTGCCACTGACCCTTGCTGATTGACAGCCCCCGAGATCAAGGAAAGGTGAGGAGGCAGGCACGAATCAGAGCCTTGCAGGGGTATTTACTGTCATTCACTGTCACCTGTTTGGGCATTTCAAACCAATATTGGAATAGCTGTGCTGAAGAAGGTGCTCATCACCATGACATTGGAGAAGGACAGAAGAAAAGTGGCTTTATGTGTATGCTAGCTTCGTATTTGACCTGCAAGCCGTCTGATTGTAGTGGAAGTCTCTGTCTGGTGATCTGTTTCTCCCTAATCTAGGACTTTTAATTAACAGCAGTGATTATAGCCTGCCCTAAGAGGCACAAAAATGGCCTCCCCCTCTTCGAAACGCCGTGAGCTACCATGGACTGTAATTGAACTGCGAAGGCTGAAGGTTTCAGGGAGAGTGGCGATCTCATGGCCTACTGTCCCTCGTTTTTCTCAGGGGCTGACATGCACCTCTGAGACAATGTCACCGTTATTGTCACTCTTTTTGAATTGCAAATACCTCTGTGCAACTCTGCAGTGCCATTTCCTTCTTCTGGTATTCCTGAAGGGTTGTGTGAGAAAACTGCAGTAACCTACATCTGCTGTTGATGTTGTGAACCTCACAGAAGAGGGAAATCAGGAGAGGAAGGGCAGAGAAGAAAAAGGGAGAGTAGATAGAAGAAGAGAGAGAGAGAGTGAGAGCAAGGAGGAGGCGGAGAAACAGCAGTGTGGGAGCGATGACAAAGGCGAATAATGAAGACGCAGTTGGAGCATCCTAGAAAGGCTCTAATGTGGGTTAGAAAGATTCTGCTATTTCCACTGGTGCATTTGAGGGTGACTAGGTGTGTGCTGATGGATGAGGTGTGTGTGTGTATAAGAGAGAGAGAGAGAGACAGGAGGCACTGACAGTGCAATAGGCTACATACAGGGCTCTTTCCCAAACAATACTATGCCCCTAATTTTGAAATAAAAAGTTTGTTGATAGGCTATATCAACAGTTCCAAAGATGCACTGTGTAACATAGGTAATACATTTTAAAAAATCTAGCTAGCTAGTAATTCTAAAAATAGCAAGCCAATTAGGTCATAGAAATAGCATATATAGAAATAATTGGAGCACTCTCAAATGTCCCTGTTTAATTTTTCTTATTTGAACAGCCCTATTTTCAACAAATGCTAAACTAAACTCAAATGCTTGCACTGATAAAGCACCCTGATATAGTGACTGTGTGTTTGTGAGGAAGCATCTATGTGTGAGGGACGCACATAACATGAACCCCTGGCCTTTTGCTCTCAGATTGTAGAAATGCCCTCTTGACTGGACTGTGTCATTTTTATTTTATATGGCCTCTGAGTGGTTCATGGAGCAAAGACGCTCACCTAGAGTACAGTGATGAGCCCTGCGACCAGGTTCTCGCTCAAGATCCGCTTCTTCAAGCCACAATTGGGTCAGCCTCGCCTCAGGGGTTTTGACCAGTGGGTCGGCTGGGGGTCCTGGAGCTTCATTGTTGTTAGGCGACCCCTCTGGCACAGTACTGGCCGCTCATAGATATTTTAATATTTCCTATTTCAAGTCAACTCTGACCGGTCACATTTCACCACAGCGTTGGAGTGATGACCAGGCAACTACTTGCACGGCTTATGAAATCACCCTTTAAGGTGCAGTTTGTCATTTTTAAAAGTGATTTTAGATGTATAATTGTAATCCAAAAGATACCTTAGAAAAACTGTGATTCACAATATTGCCATGCAAAGGATCTGGCTAGTTAACTTTTCCCTAAAAAGCTAAGAGGCATATGTAGTTTGAACAAATGTGGTGGGGTCGATTGAGGGAAGAGATGTTTTCATTGCAATTGCAATTCACTTCACAGGCAGCAGAGGGCTCTAAAAATGATGAACTTCTCCTTTAAAACAACATAATTTACGATCGTGCTATTATTAGATTTATTGCAAATTGGCTACATGTGCATCAATACAAACCCACTCACTAGCAAGCTATCTAGCTAGCTATTTATCATTAACAGTAGGATAGTAAACAATACCTCTATGGTCACGCAAGACAAATGAATGTTTCGAACATTTTTGTTTCAGCCTCAAGTTTATTTTCATCCAGCTGTAGTGGCTGCCACAAACTGCACATGCCAGCCCAGAACTCCTCAGAGACATTTTTATGGAAAACAAAACAACAATTAAACAAGCCAGGTAACTCTCACTGGCTATGCTAAAAACAATGAAAAATCACACTTGCAATTCCCAACCAGAAGTTTCCCACTTATTTCAAAATACAGCGATTACATGAAAAATATTGTGAATAACAGCCGCACGAAAACATGCTGCTAAAATAATACAGCTGCAGTAGTACTGTTTTTCTGAAATATATAATATATTCAGTGCAAAGCTTGTGTGAATTGATGCTGAAGTAAAGGTGGTACAATCTGTAGAGTTTGAGAGCTTCATATTTCACACTAAGACAGGGCATATATTTGAAAGGTATGATCTCCTAATTCCATTATACTGCATCTGGAAGAATCATTTCTTTATTTAAGAAACCACTGTCAACCATCCGGTATGATTGGATTGGTCTAAACAACTGAACACCGACTCTATTGCTTAAAAACTGCTTTTTCAAGAAATAGCGGGAATGATGCGTGTGCTGGTGTGGTGGGAATGGAGGGTGTGCTTTTTTTAACACCTTAAACTCCCAGGATCCGTTGGTGCGTCCAGACCTATGTTCCTCACTCTTGTAACTACATACCTTTCTTATTTCTGTAGTTATTGAATAATTCATAATAGCTACTAAACAATATGCTTTTAAAAGAATAACTGAATAATAAAATGAAGATTTAAGGGTTAAACCAATGGCCCATGTAATTTATGTGTCGATATGTGTGTGTATGTGTGTGCTGGTGTGTGTATATCCTGCTACTCCACTCTGGTGAGGTTAGTGTGGGCTGACTGCACTGAGCTTCACATGGGTACACAAAGAACGGTCCGTGACCTTGTGCTACCTGAGAAATGTCTATGTCCTAATTAGACCACCGTGAGCTTGCTAGCGCCTTTTACATGTGAGAACAAATCCAGCCTGTAACCGCTATTGGTTTTATAAGAAATCAATTTGGCTGATTCAGTGAATGAATTTCAATTATGATCAGTAGCATTCAGGTCTATTATATGGTGGGCAAATCATGTGGAGTAAAATTATGTTACAGTAAAATATAATAGATAAATAATTAAATGTAATAAAAATATATTATAATAAAATATGATTTAAAAAATATGTTTAACATAAGTATAAAAGTGTTATTAAATATTAGGTGCATTATTTATCAATAATGTTAAAACTGATTGGAATATAAAATTTTGGCTTTCTTTCATTTGGTGGGATTAACATAACGATGACATGAAATTCCTTCATATACTAATTAAACTGGCTGATTTTCAAATCAAATACAACCTTCACCGAAGTTGTTCAACCTCCCGTGTCTCGCTTATCATTCTCGAAGCGATGCCAGGTGTGATCAGGTATTCCTTGCAAATTTTGACCCCCTGCTTTAGAAACAGGTGGTTAATTTAGTGGTGGTGTCAGAATTTAAGACCATCCCCCAGCGGGGCCGTCTCTCCCATCTGTGGACTAATTACCTAATCCCACATGAGGAAATTGAATGGAGAGGCGTGGAGCATGACCTTTGACTCTAATAGGGAGCCGTGGGTATTGAGCCGAGTGATGGCCTATTTTGCTTGCATGAATCACCTTGGATTATATGCCTTCCTATTCACGATTGCTTAATACCTATTCATTACAATCAGTATGTTTTCTCTCAGCGTTTGGCCTGCTGATTACTTCTGCATATTGATTTGACCGTTTGTCTGCAGTGCTGCTGTGTATTAGGAATGCTCCATGATCCTGTCTTTGGCGATGTTCAGCAGTCTTGGGTTTAACCTGGTCAACAAGAGCGAACCGAGGCCTGTCCATGACCTCGGTCGATCCTGGGAAGCTGCTAAGCCCTGGGCTGAGAGTGAGCTCAGACCGTTTGTCTGTGAGCTCTGTTGAGAGGCAGCTGAACGCAGACTGTGTGCACGACCCCGGGTCAACCGAGCATCCTCGATGGCGGTATGCTCTCGGAATAGCGTGAGCCAGGCAGAGATGCTCATGCTGCAGTGCTGATTGGGGGTGACAGGAGATATGGATTCCAAAATGGGTCAGGCTGCTTTCCGTCGCCTCCCCTCTGAATAATGGATAAGTGCGACTCCACCATGTTGCTGAGGGGAAGTGTCAAATCCTGCTTCCTGTTTCTTTGGTTCGCTAGCTGGCTTGGTCCTACCTCAACAAACTGACACCTCTCTGTAGCAACAGTACAGCTTCACTTCAAGACTTCTAATTTGTTTGACAGCTTACCTCTACATGGCTAGTAAATAAGACGCTCTCTGTCAATTCTGTTTACTTAGAGAAAAAAAAAAAAAAAAATGTGTCACTTTGTTATACAAGTCGCAATAATGTACCAGGCATTTTTGTCAAGTTTGTTTCAGTTTTTCTCCCGTTTTTGTCCCGTTAGTATTGCTGTGGTTTTGTTTCCTGAACTGAATCGCTGCAGTCGGTGTTGGGCATTGAAGCTATTATACTTTTTGAAAAAAGGGTAAATCTAGAACCCTTAAGCGTTCTTCGACTTGTAGAACCCTATAACAGAGTCTTTTCCTATCAGGAAACAACTTGGGAAACAAAGAACCTTTAACTATAACCTACATTTTCTAAGAGTGTAGTACACTTAAATCTAGACCCCTTAGGTGTTCTTTGATTTGTCCCTCTGGGGAAACTCTTTAAGGTTCCATGTAGTGTTTCCCTATCAGAGAGGGTTCCAAGTAGAACTCTTTTAGGAGGCAAAGAACCCTTAAATAACCTTATTTTCTAATAGTGTAGTATAACTACATTTTCCAGTAGGAAGTTGGTAGCATCACTTATTTTTTACATCAAGTAGCTTGTACGTAGTTAAATAAGAAGTAAATAAGACAAATAAAAACTTTATTTACACCGTATAGTAACACATTGCCTTAGTATGCCTTAGTATGCTGTTGATGCAGAAGTTTACATCAAACAGTCTCAATGGCAGTCTCGTTCCAGATACATGATGAATCATTATTTTGACGCGTTCTCCCAGAGGGGTCGTCGACACACTAAATTCTTGTGTGGCTGCTTCTAGACATGGAACCAATCAACATAAAAGAGTACCTGCATGCTTTTTCTTTGTAGTTTACATTAACGTATGAAAATGTCAACCCAAGAGTAACCTTTCAAAATAGCTTTGTTGATGTAGCAAAAAAAGCCAACAAGGCAGAAGCGTGCATCGTGTTGAGCAAACTGAACAGGCAACAGAAAGAATGAACACAGATATGTGAAGGTTGTAAAAAACAAAAGTGACGGGAAATCTCCAGACTAGTCGAGTGTTATATTTTGCCAATGATGAATTAATCTGCGCTCTTGCTTTTGGGAATTTGTTATCGTAATAGGCTGACAAACCTTTTACCTCTGAGATAGAATCCGAAGGTGAATGCATGAAAGAAAGCCCCGGCGAAGCAGAGCTTGCCATGTGAAATGCTTTGTGTGTGTGTGTGTGTGTGCGTGTGTATGTGTGTGCGTGTGGCCGTCTGTGGTGCGTCTGGGCACAGAGCCCTTATCAGAAGAGGTGCAGAGTCAAGCTCTAATTCTGCGAACCGTCCCCTGGGGATTGTGTGAGAGAAGAGTGACAGGAGTGTGTGGTGCTCCTGGAACAGGTGGAGGAAGAAGATCCGATGCATTCTGTTTGAATGTTTTGTACTTTATTGATCTCTCTCTCTCTTTCTCTGTTTCTCAGAGTCACTCTCTCTCTCTTGTGCTCAGTTTCTCAAGGACAGGTCCTTCGGTGAAGTCTAGTCATCCTTGTTGTCTGACATGGAATATTGACAGGATCCATTGTGAGACTCAGCATTTGGCCTGAATTTATTATAGCACCTGACAAACGGTAATATCATCCACATGCTGAGACACAGACATTGAACTAGAACATAAATGACATGAAGTGAAGCCGTCTTCATATCAAGTTCCATAAAACCCGCTGCGTATTTGGGTCGTTTTCATACAGATTAGAGATGGCAGATGTTTGATGGTGTATTTATACAGATTTATCGCACCAAATCACGCATCTCAATTTGTGGCATAATTGCAGGAACACTAATAACCCAATATGAACTGGTGAATAATGAGCTGGTGCATTAGAGGCCACAGTGCCGCAGTCTTTATCAATGTGGAGCATTCCAATAAGACTGTATACTGTAATTTCTGGATGAAAAATCGCTCCAGAGTGTAAGTCAATTCTGTTTGCTTAGAGAAAAAATCAATATATGTCACTTTGTTATATAAGTCGCATTAATGTACCATAATTTATTTATTTATTTATTTTTACATTAGTTTGTTTTAGTTTTTGTCCCATTTTTATCCTGTTAGCATTGCTGTGGTTTAGCACTGCATTGTTTCCTGATCTGAATCGCTGCAGTCAGTGTTGGGCACAAATATCGAACCTATAGTACACTTAAATCTAGACCCCTTAGGTGTTCTTTGAGTTGTCCCTCTGGGGAAACCCTTAAAGGTTCCATGTAGAATCATATAACAGAGTGCTTCTCTATCAGAGAGGGTTCCAAGTAGAACTCTTTTAGGAGGCAAAGAACTCTTAACTATCCAAAGAACCCTTAAATAACCCTATTTTCTAAGAGTGTAGTATAACTACATTTTCCAGTAGGAAGTTGGTAGCATCACTTATTTTTTACATCAAGTAGCTTGTACGTAGTTAAATAAGAAGTAAATAAGACAAATAAAAACTTTATTTACACCGTATAGTAACACATTGCCTTAGTATGCCTTAGTATGCTGTTGATGCAGAAGTTTACATCAAACAGTCTCAATGGCAGTCTCGTTCCAGATACATGATGAATCATTATTTTGACGCGTTCTCCCAGAGGGGTCGTCGACACACTAAATTCTTGTGTGGCTGCTTCTAGACATGGAACCAATCAACATAAAAGAGTACCTGCATGCTTTTTCTTTGTAGTTTACATTAACGTATGAAAATGTCAACCCAAGAGTAACCTTTCAAAATAGCTTTGTTGATGTAGCAAAAAAAGCCAACAAGGCAGAAGCGTGCATCGTGTTGAGCAAACTGAACAGGCAACAGAAAGAATGAACACAGATATGTGAAGGTTGTAAAAAACAAAAGTGACGGGAAATCTCCAGACTAGTCGAGTGTTATATTTTGCCAATGATGAATTATATGATGAATTCTACCCAGATAGCGATCGCACGACAGTTACCAATCAGAGAGGGTGAAGGATTACACAGACTTTCTCCGAGACATGTGAGCTCTGCCACTGCATCTTTTCGAACTACTGTTCATGCCACAGGGCAGATGAATGTGCTTTGAGGAGAGCGCTAACTGCCCACTTCCGTATACATGAGCCACAATCGGCGAGCATCGCTCTGATCAAACAGGGGAGCAACAGATGCCATCCTTCCCACCCAGGGAGCAGAGCGAATTATTCTCTCCTGGACTACGGCCACGGACCGCTGTGGCACTGTCGAGATTCGACTCATGATCGATGACTTTCTCGTTGCACCACTTGGAAGACTTTACTTAGCTAGCTTTCTAGTCCTCACCCACACATTTGAATAGGCTGCCATTATACAATTGTTGTTATGGTTACGTCTCGGAGAGTGTTAATTCGCTCTGTTCCTGTTGATTTTTTTTAATTAAAAGCATTTCCATGTACTGTAGCTTATAAATAACTTCTTTCTGCATAAATATGTTAATTTTTGTTCATATTTTTGTTCATAGCTTTGTGATAGTGAAGCATAGATAAAGGCCTAGCCTATACAATTATTTATGCTTGTTGTCATGGCTACATTCCAACATGGTATCATAATATCAGGAGCATTGATTTAGAACTGTGATAAATTTTTTGGCCAGATATACAGTACTTTAAAGACGCCTGATATAAGAAAATAACGGACAACAGTTCAGGGGCAGGTGCTCAGATAAAAAAGGGGGCAACTACACTGTCATACAGTCTGTGGAATAATGTCTCTGTCTTAACAGTACAGCAGTATGGTGCTGATATCAGTGGTGGCAAGTTGCCATACACAGCCCAGTTAACATCACAATACCGTGTGACATTTTAAAATTAAGATGTAACATTTTTAAACACACACAACCAATAACTTAAAGACTTGGTGAACATCAACCAGTCAGCAGCTCAACGTTTTCTGTGGGGGACTTTTTTGACAAAGAGAGACATGTGGATACTGAATGTGAAACCTAGCCAATGTAAACATTGTTATGAACAGATGTTCATGCAACACATGTGACTGTGCGCATACTGATATACTGATTACACTGCTGACTATCATTACAATACAGTATCAGTTCTTTTTTTTGCAACATTTAATGTCATGTAAGGAACTTAAGATTCTAAGGAAAACATACTGTATAATCTTTTTTCATGATATAGTTTTTATGAGGTAGGTATATCACAAAATCTTTTCTCTTTCTCTCCCTTGTATGATAAATATGATTTCAGCCTCTCACCTCTCTTTTAATTTCCTTCTTCGTATTTTCGTGGGCATCTCACTGTCACTCTCTATGTAAAACCATAGTTGAATAATATCAAAGTGAGAGAAGTGGCTTCTGAGCCAAGTTGTTACTAACTAGCAGCATCAAGGCTGGCTAGCTAGCTAACAAAACTCAATTCGATCTGTAGGCCACTTTTCCAATGTACAAACATATTAAAAGAACCGTCACATTCCGGTTACTTTAAGAAACCATGACAGGCTAAACTTAAACCTACAGAAATATTAGAACAGGTAATGCATAGAAATTTCTGCCTGTTGCATTTTTCTCATATTGTAATACCCATATGGTCATTTCACTTCATAATTGCGTAAAATACCATTATTTTAATTTGTATCGTATGTGTATATGTTATATACACATACAATACAAATTAAAGTTATTTTAAATACACATACAATCAGATATAAGTATTTTCCATGGACATGGTATAAATTAAGTAATAATTAGTAATTATTAGTAATATAGTAATTATATATAATTTATTAAGTAAATTAAGTTCCTGAATAATTGGAATTTTGGAGATACATGTTTTTCATTGGACAGTGACGATATATTTTTAATCCCTTTAAGTTTTGAATTTCTTGTCGGTTGACTACAAGCACAGTTGACTCAAGGTTACTGGCTGCTGTAATGAGTCTCTGACCTTCCTAAGGGAAAAAAAGAAGCCTGGAGTGGTAATTAGTATTTTCTTGATTCTGTGAAATAAATGCAAATGTATAAGGATGTCATTGTCAGTCCAAATGATCTATGTCAAGGTCTGCTGAATCTTTAACACAGATTCCAACTCGTACAGAGAAATGTTGAGATGTCAATGCCGTACCGCCTAAATTTTAGGAAAGGCAATCGGAAAAAAAACCTTTACCTTCAAATGCTTACAAATACCCCCAAGATAAAACTGCTGTCCATGCCCATGACATCAAACACAAATTTATGCCTGTTAGAGAGCCAGCTAGGTGATCCAGAGTCAGTCCTTCAGGAGAGTTGGCAAAATATATTCATTGTTGTACCCCTTTTGGAAGTACAACACACACACACACACACACACACACACACACATTTGTTATGTAAAGTTGCAGGTAGACTGTATAATGATGTTTAGAGCTGGTGTCCTGCCATCTTTCACTTTCAGGGCTCATTTTCACACAATGGAGCTGTTTCTTAATGGAGGCCGAGCCACAGAGACTCAGAGTCAGACCTTAGGGATAACTGGACAACCTTTTTTATTAGTTGTGTCTTCTGTAATAAAATGAATAAACAATACGAGAACAAATTGTTTGTCAGGAAGCTTCTTTTGATTATTATTTGTAATTAGCAGAAGAGGTGACATCAATCATGGATGTAGCTTCAATGTAGTTATGCTATTATTGCCATGTAGCTTGTGGTGTAGCTACATTTTTATGAAGAAGAGCTTTAAAGTAGCAGGGCTATATATTTGTAGAGAACTTGTAGCTTAGCTAAATAAATGTTCAAAGTAGCTAAGTACAATCCTTATCTTAATCCCTCTGTCAAGCCTAGTGGTTATTTGTCTGTAGGTAGATCATTACAAAGAAGTCCTTATATAGCAATATTTAATGCTAAAACCCTGTAATTTACAGACACTGTGATAATTCTGCTAGTTATGTTAGCCCAAAACAAACAGTAGCATACCTTGGCTTAACCCTCCCGTAGCATGCCTGCCGTATAAACACTAACAAATGAACATACTGTATTACAATAAGCTAATGCAAAAAATTAGAACATACAGTATACTGTATGTCAATTCACTAGAGGGTAAAAAAGTTGTCGACCAGAAGAAAAAAACAGAACATACGGCAAAGCGGATGACCCAAATCAGAAACACAATGGCTATTCTCATTCCATCTCTGCTAACCCTCTGCTAACAGAAATGGTTAAGTGCGTGCTATTATGTGTTTTAATCTCCCGATCGATCTAAATTAACTGGGCACCAGCCCTGGGGAAATGACATTGATGACGCAGCTGTTTGGCTGCTTCTCAAAAGATTTGTCTTGTGGCATGTGTGTGTGTGCATGTGTGTGTGTGTGTGTGTGTGTTTATTGAGTCAGGAAGGGGACAATGTGGTAGAAAGTGCATTATGATATGGTTTATGTAATCAATGGCCACCTAAAGCAATCACAGGCCAGTCAATCTTTTTCATCTCCCACACTCTGTTCCATAGAAAAAAGTCGCGTAATAATCACATGATTACATTCCGGGATGTCTATCAAACCAGCGCAGCAGTGCAGCTATTCCTGAAACCCAACATTAGCGCAGGGGAGAGGAGAGCGAGAGAGGGAGATAGAGAGAGAGTGTGTGAGAGAGAGAGAATAGTCTATCTCCCGTGACCTTGTCACTCTGCATTAATAGCTGTCTCATGCAGCTGTGCACTCGCGGCCTGAAGAGGCTCCAAGGTCTGTCTGTCCACATGGTCCAGGTTTTTACTCCAGCAATCATTTAGGACAAGCTATAGTGACAAAACACACATTCCCCCTAAGTCCGGGAGCCGTCACCACACAAATCCCACCGCAGCTACCTGGAGACGCTCTGCTATTGAGCTTCTACTCGGCTGGCCTCAAGACAGAAAACATTCCGCTCAGCCATGTCTGCAGCGTCACATTTCATTTTCTTTCATTTGCTATTTTTTTGAAGCCTCTTTATGCAGAAAGGCACTCAGCTTGCAAGTAGCATTATTCACATGCATACAAGGAATGGAAGTGTACAAAAAGTGAATGTACCTCTGCAATAATAACAGGAGAAAATCTGAAAGATGAATTGCAGGCTCGGTCTATGTTACGCTCAAGAATGTGGAGCAGTGTGGCATTTGGTTAAGGTGCATAGCATGAGGCACTACATGCCAAGACGCAGTCTGGAGAAGCGGGCTGTTCTGTCTGCTTGGGGAAGATAAAGACAGCCCTGAGTCATCCCAAGGCACTTGTTTGAGTGTGTCAAAGCACAGGCACTTTCAAGAAGTCAGGAAAGAATATTAATTGAACAATTTTTCTCACTCTTGCTCATGCTCCGTTAAATGTTTTGGCACACTTGATGTACGGATGTCAGCTGGGCCCTGTGAAAGGCGCTTGCATTGTACCCGCACTCCATGCTAAGCCACAGGCTGCTGGTGTCCTAACTAACCGCTCATGTTTTCAGTCATTGCTCATAGCCTGGGGTCAAAGCGACACACTGGGACTCGACCATTTATCACGCTTGCTCAAATTATTGGGTCATTACACAAAGCTATTTGCAATTACAGTCCGCTAGCTGACACAAGTCTGTTTAAAACTGGGATGTTCCCAGTGTCTGGTGATTGCAGTATTCAACATGGAACTAAGAATTAGGACCAAAGACTTTACCTAGATCATTTTGAATTTACAGTAGCACTGAACCAAGGAATGGTCTGTTTGTACTGAACTCAGGAACTGGTTACAAAAGGGGCTACAATAAACACCTACAGTGTTTCTTATAAGCCCACATGGATCCAAATGATCCCAGTAGGAGGTCATTCAACACCAGGTGTTAATTCAACACTGTATTAGTTTGTTATTGGGTCATTACACATTGGGTCAATCTTTTTTCATCCAATTTCTTTTCTCACATTGTATATTAATCTATATTTTGTTTCAGCATGTTTTCTATTTGCATTAAACCTCCCTCTAGAATTGATTTTAAGTAATAATTGCTTAGAACGGTTAGAACAGTGTTTCTCAGTCTCGATCCTGGAGTACCTCTGCCCTGCATTGTTTAATATTTTCTCTCCTCTCACCAATAGACAAACAATATAAATGTACTCTCACAGGTACTATAGTGGTCCTAAAGTGGTCGATTTCTGTCCATTGGATTTTTAAAGGAACATTACATTACATAATTTTCCTGGGTAATTAAAGGTACAAAAAAAAAAGGATGAAAAGGATGAGAATGTCAGCCCAGGCTTGTTAATTAGCTGATGAGTTAAATAGCTTGTGGTAGAACATGAAAATGTGCAGGGCAGGGCTACTCCGGGACCGGGAATGAAACTTTTGGGGTAAGAGGAAGTTTGTTTTTTGTTGCTGAATTATTCCTTTATGGACCACTGTTGTACCCATGACACATTTACATTGTTTGTACCTTGGGGAACAACATTTATTGCAGTTGACACAAATCCATTTTAAGCTGATACATTTTCAACACTATTTTCATGCTGGTTTTTTTGCTTTTTGTACCCAACCCTTTTCAGTCTTCCAGTTCCTTGTCTCCGACTTTCACATTAAATGGATACTGGATGAATGCGCCTTCTCATTAGAAAAAGAATCATGAGGTAGGCCATTTCCTGAGAAACAGCTATCGGAAAACTATAATAAAAGTACCATGGAACTGCTCTAATGGAAATGTGTTAGGCCAGTGTTCGAATTACACTCTTGCTTTTGGTTGGGCTCTTCAAGATCTGCCCAGATTGGGTCTGTAATGTGTAATTTACCAAAATGCAAAAAAGTTCAAGTTCAAGTTCAAGTAGGTTTTTATTGTCATTCCTCCACATACTTCGTATACATTGAAATGAAATGTCGTTTCTACAGGACCATGGTGCAACACACAACAATACAGCAGCAACACACAACAATACAGCTGCACGCTATACAGGACTACATAAAGTGCAAATACACGACAGTGAGACGGCAGGAGGGTGAAGAGTCCATGAGAGGGGTGGGAGGGGTCATCCACAATGCTGGTGGCCTTGCAGATGCAGCGCTTGTGGTA
>JAOUQW010000019.1:9026388-9036998 GCA_028565825.1 Olivaichthys viedmensis | reverse complement strand
GCGAAGCGCGCGTTTACACTGTTGTGCATGCCTAATGGGTCCAATAGTTCTCCATGGGGGCCTCACAATTATAATGGAGTTTTATTTGTATCTATATATCCTTGCCATAATACAGCATAATGACCCATGGAGAGTTTAGGGGAGAGCATACACTCTCAGAAAAATAGGTACTAAACTGTATGTTTCCTTGTCACAGGGGTGCCTTTATCTTTTACCTGGGAAGGTGCATGCAGTGTACCTTTAAAGCTTTACTCTAAAAACTAATTAAAGGTACAACAGTATTCCTTAAAATCCAATAATGTGCCTGAACTAATTTTAAAGGCACACTATATTCACGTTTCCAGGTACAAATACATACTAAAGGTACAAATGATGTACCACCCCAGTGGCAAGGAAAGGTACAGTTTTAGTTTTTTTCTGAGAGTGTAGGAAGGGATGATTTACATCGATCAAGTCCAAAGCATTAGGCATTTACAGAGTAATGCTAAATGAATAATCAGTATAACAGCATTAAGGCTGTGTAATACTCTCGAAGCTTGTGAACCCGTGGTTTAAAATAAGAAAAACAGTAGGCGAGCTTGAAACCCATTGCTAAAAAAACCTATTGATATTGACTGATATGAAATCCTTTGTCTAATATAAATGTTCAGTCTCACACAGTTTAAGCAACATTAGTTTGCTACCACCTACACGGTGTCCCATGACAATGGACCTCAGTATAAGCGTAACCAAGTGTCTTATGTAGCAAGAGTGTATGATGTGGAATAGGCCTAAATAAACACGAGTTTGGTAAAATTGGTTGTCATTTATTTACATTCAGAGCATCTCTCTATATGGTCTTAAAATAATCAGCATAACATAACCAGGCTGCACCAAATGTTTCTCAGGATATCTCTGATTTGCATCAGTGTTTGCAATGAAAGAACGTATTAAAATTACCATTTTAAAGAAGTGCCTCATATAACCATATTGGTGTCAGTCCAGTATTGTGACCCATTTTCAGTGCTGATATTAGGATACTTTAATGAGCCCATGTTCTGGATGAGTGGTCACACTTAAGGCTGTGCAAAAATGTATTTTATACCTTTAGGTAAATTTGAAGCAGCGAGGACGTTATGTTTATTCCCATTTATTTCTGCCTAGTAAGGCTGATTGGTTTTTATCTGTTATGATGCATATTTGTGCTTGAAGACATTTAAACAATATACAATATGCATTATGATATTTACTTTTTGCTAAGGTTTCGCCAACAAAACAGTCGAGCCACATTGTGGAAAACTACTTTTTATTCAACAACAACCAAAGAAATGACAAGGAAATGCACAATTTAAACTCATCTGTGTAACCTTTTCTCTTAGTTGGTGGCATTTCAGTTCTACAGATAGAACAGATCAGTGTAGTCTGATTATAAGGGCTGCGCAATATGACAATATGATATCAATAGAGCAATAAATTACGTCACAATATGCTTTTCTGAGTGAATTGTATGCATCATATGCTAGTCGTTACAGCAGCAAGATAAAATCGACTTTTGTAGCAATTTATTAATTGTTTCGTTTTTCCTCGTGAAATAATTTATCATAGTAGAGGTTAAATAAAAATGCCATTGGAACCGTAGTAGTAGGTATATTTTGTATATTTCTAGGTATATTTTCTAGGTATAAAGTATAGTTGTATTTATTTTGACAATGGCAGTTAAATAAACAGTCAATATAACAAACCCAAGCAATTCAAATTGGAATACCAATAATAAAGAATTATAAAAAAACACAGGGAAGAAATAATAAAAATGGAAAAAAAGTGAGGGTAAAATGTCTGCTTAAATATAAACTTAAAAAAGGAAATCGGCCTATTGATACGCAGTGTTATGAAGTGGGCATGAGGGAAAGACCATCCATAAAGGAGGGTTTTTAAGAAATGCGGTGCTGGTGTTTTGCTGGCTCTTTGTTAGCAGACCTAAATATCGTGATAAATATTGTGTATGGTGACAAGTATCATGATATGACATTTTTACCGGTTAGCAGTAGCAGCTTGTGTGTAGGGGACGATTCACCTACGTTTCTGCTTGTGCATGGCAACTGTGTTTTTGTTTCCATGTATTTACTGAATGTGTAATAAAAACAAGATATAATTAATGAGAAAACACATAGCTCTAAGTCAGCATTTCCGTTTATAGCTACAGCCTACATACCTGCATGCCTCTCATTTGGTTACAATTTGGTGATTTCTGCTTGCTATAGCAACAAGTATGACAATCATTGAAGTGCATGATTGCTCTTCATGTGTCGACAGGAGGTCTGCTCAGACATGAAACTGTTTCTGCTATTCTCATACGTAGTATCATATCTCACATCAGTAGCCAAAGCTGACCTTGATCAGGTCTGTCGTAATGGCCCAAGTTCTCAGGTTAGGAAGCTGGTCCTAGTTCAGTGAAATAGGAGGAGTGAAAAGGGGATTAAACGTTATCAATAACCTCTCTTGAGTGTCAGCCCTGGACCCAAATCTCATCACTCCAAACTGATAAGGAATCTCACCGGCCATCTCTGGCCTTCCAGATCTGGAGCGAACGCGGGATGGGAGGGGTGCATCTTTGACGGACAGATGGTGAGCTTTTTTTCCTCCTCTGCATACCGAGAGCGTGTAAGCAGAGTGAGCGGCTGGCGTGTGAAGGACTGTGTGAGTGAGTGTCTCTTTGTTCTTTGCCCTTCACTCCTGTCCTTTGGTGTCGGCCCACGAGGAGCTGTTATAAAGGGAAAAGAGCAATGATGAGGGATGTTCCCGCCATGTTTCAATTGCGCTGTTTAAGGATGAGAGATGATCCATTTATGGAAAATTGATGCGTTATCAAATTTCCTGCATAATTAATAACAATCGTTTTTTCTAATCTCCTTCATGCCATTGTTTTTACTGACAATTTTGTGCTCATGAATGACTCGAGTTGGCTTTGCAGAATACTGAATGGCCGTCTTCATTTGAATGGCAAATGAATAAAAGAAATCAATGCACATAGTAATGAGAGTGAACATAATGCATATGATATTTCACTCTCGAGATTGCACCTCCCGCTATTGTATATAGAATATGACCTCTTAGTCATGCAATTCCGTCACTTCAATTGATAATATTACATGCAGAGGTAGCAGCAGAAAGACGAGGATAGCAACAATGCACACAGACACGCACACAGCTGTGTGATTCATTCCTGCTAGACCGGCTTTGCGTGGAACAGCACCTTATATTTCTCACCGCACTCCCGTTTCTCTTTTCAGCACCACCGACATGGACAGCTCTTTACACGTCTCACTGCATGCCGGTCTCTCTTTTTCGATTTTCGGGAACCACCCACAAAGACAACTCCTCATTTTCGGGAACCACCCATAAGGAAACCTCCTCATGTTCAGTACTACCCAGACTGCATGTCTGTCTCTCTTTTCAGCACCAGCATTATCGACTGCTTCTTACGTTTGTCAGACATGCCTGTCTCACTTTTTTCTAGCACTACCCATAAGGACAGCTCCTAAGGTTCGGCATTACCTATATCGAGAGCTCTTTACTGTCTCACCGCATGCCTGCCTCTATTTTTCACCACTATTTACAAGAAGAGCGCCTTATGTTTGACACCACCCCCCTCACCTTGAGCACTACCCATATGGAGAGCTTGTTACGTGTTTTGTCTTCATGTCTCCCTTTTTCAGCTCCACCCATATGGACATCGCTTTACTTTTCTCAAAAAAGCCTGTGTCTCTTTTTCAAGACCCATCCGTACGAAAAGCTCCTTACAGTTCTTAAACATGCCTGTCTCTTTTCTTCAGCACCACCAACATGGACAGCTCCCTACAGTTCACAAACACGCTTGTTTCCCAGTTTACATCTCTCCCTCTCCTTCTGTCTCTCTCTCTCTTTCTCTCTGTCTCATAATCTCTCTCTCCCTGTGCAGCTTCATTGCATCTCACTGATGCTAGAAGAGTAGTTAAAGCATGCATTCAGGGATGCCTGCCCCCCCCCCTCTCTCTGCAGAAGGCTGCCCATGCTACTGTATCTCTTGAGCTCCACTCTCACTCCCTTCCAGCTGGTAGCACTGCTCATTTGTTTATGTCCAGTCATGATAAAGAGAAAGCAGTCCAGGAGTAGCCACAGCACCGAGGGGGGTGTCATGTGACCAACACTGGAGTAAGTGTGAGCTGACGGTGGTAATTACTAATGTCTGTAAAGCCACTCCGGGGGCCTGAGCTCAGAGCTCAGCCTGGATACGGTCACAGGCCATGTGCTCACCATTTCAGCCCACAATACCCACACATAGTCTGATGTCCCCCATTCACACCAAGGTCGCTCTCTCTCTCTCACACACACACACACACACACACACACAACGAGTTTGTCTCTTAGGGCAATGCGGGGCCCAAGAACGGGGCAGCTTGTTAATCTGGGCTGACGCATGACTCAGCCTCATGCCAGCCTATGAAACAAAAAAGGGATTGCTTTTCCAGATGATGATGTTGAGTTGGAAAAAAGGGTCACTGTTGAGGTCTTCAGTCCTTGTCGATTTCACGTCTGGGCAACTTTTTTTTCCAGTTTTTCCTCCCCAATCTTGCATTGAAGCTGATGATGTTTGCTTGCGAACCCAAATCTATAGTTAATGTGCTCAAGGTTGAAGAGGCACATTGAAACACAATGCACGTTCAGGGTAGATGGTGTGAGCATGGCGATTAAGGCTACTGAAGTGCTTATCATTAGTGAAGGTCCAGGTCAAACTCACAAATTGCCCAAGCAGCGTGTTATTCAGTGGATTACATTGTGTTGTTCAAATTACACTGCTCAGTATATAAGCTACTGCCCACTCCACTTACCATTATGCTGCAGTATGACCACAGACAGTAAGGCTGCGTTATGATGAATCCCCGGTTTATTTTGGGTGATTCCTGAGGGACTGTAAGGGGAAGTAGGTAATTAAAGGAGCTTGCTACTTCTTCAGAATGTTTTTAGTGTGGGTAAAATGGGTAAGCAGCAACAGATAATGTCGATAATTATCTGGCATTACCGAGCATGTCAGGATGCCAGATGCTAGCAGAGAGAGAGAGCGAGAGGGGGCAAAGTGACTGTCTCTCCCTACGTGGGACCTGGAACCCGTCCTGCCTGAGAAACCTACAGCTTGGGTCATGTGACCTGAGCTGTGACTGCCTTTTACCTGCTGTAGCTGCTCTGTCTTTTTTTGCTTAGTGGGAAAGCAGATGGACTTAACCAGGCCAGCTTTTCATAGCATTGCACATTGCGTGTTCTTCTGATATTGCAGAGTTTTATTTTGCAAGAAAATTCTTCGTTTTATTGTTGCCACAAGCCACAAGCTGACTGGGTGTCCAGGACGCATGCACATATTCAAGGGAGCCAGCCAGATATTGAACAGTTGAGCAGAAATCAATTACATTAAGAACCTTACCCCAAAATGAAAAACACAGCACTTGTCTCTATATAGCACTCCTGAGGGAGACTGGGACAAGTATGAGTGTGTGTGTGTGTGTGTGTGTGTGTATGTGTGTGTGCTCATGCAGGTAGCTCCACTAGGGCGGAGGTGTTATTCAGTTCCTGCCAGCTTCAGGAGTATGTAACCTTACACTGCGGCAGCCACAGCCACTGCTGATCCGCTGCTCCTGTCCACTGACCTCTCTACACCACACAGGGGACACAGATTAAAAAGATAGAGCGAGTATAGGAAAGAGGGAGATGAGAGAGAGTGAAACGAGAAAGGATGAGGTAGGCAGAGGAAAGTTTGTTGAGGAATAGCTAGGGAATAATGTGAGAGAGAGGCACTATATGGGAAGGAGGGTTGCAGGGGACACTGTGGCCTCGACTATGGCAGAACAATAGAGGCAGGGTGATTAAACAGCACTCACTCCAGCGCCTCCTAAGGCCGTCAGTCTTTGTGTGCAGCAGGAAGCAGGAGATTTATGTCAGGCTGATGGGTGCTGGGCTGATGGCTGCTTGTATATCCAGCGATGTTTAGCAGCTGTCTACCCGTCTATCCTTCGCGTCTCCGAGCTGGGACTCTGCGTCACCTGCCACTGCATCGCCAATGGTCACACTTGGCTTCACCATCACCATCGCCATCGCCTGTGTGCCAGCCTCCCAGTGAGTCCCCATGTTCGCGTTGCCTGTCTGGTAGGCCCTGTCTGACAGATCCATACAGATCTGAAGGTTTTGAAGCATTTATGGCTGCCTGAATGAGCATTTGTAGCCCGCCCAAGCTGCACTGCGTGACCACCCAGTGCTGCTGTTTCCCTCCCTCCCTCACTGCCCATCTGTGCCCATTCATTTTTAGCTCCATCTATTCATTTAATAAGCTTTATTACATCAGCCTCTTTCACAGGCTGACGCCATGCTGTAAACTGCCTGCCACTGGCTGTGCATCCATCTTCGTTCCCTAATGTTAATTCGACACCGATGTTTGTGGAATGACCTCCCTCTGCTAGAATGATTGCTTGCGATTTGTCAGTCCACATAGTCATGTGACTCGCCGGGATCCAATTAGCAACTTCCCCGCTTATCTCCATACTACTGCTGCAGTGGTAGTCATTTAGATACCTGACGGCGAGCTGCCTAATGACACACTGCTTGACTGTTTACAAGCATGTTTATTTTTTTCTCCTCTCCATTCCACGCTCACAAGAAGTCTAAAGATTCTTATTCCCCGTGCCCCATACATTCCCTGTCATTAATTAGTAACCTTAAGCACAAAAGAACATTAGATTTAGCATCTCGGAAAACAAATTCTCAGCAGGGAGGAGATTTGATCTACACGGTGAGTTTGGGGACCAAATGGGGCCTTTCAGATTCAGTGAACATAAATCATCCGCTCCCTTCGAGTGCATGGGGCTTCTCTTTGGGAAGAGAATGTAAACGTGGGCCGCACATTGAATGCAGCATGGAGGCTCTCCTGTGCCAGTTGCACTGCTCTGCCCCAGGCCTTTTTTAGCAAGTTAAAGCACTCCACCTTCTTGATGCTGCAAGACTGCTGCCTTGGATCCAAGGTTAAAACTGTTAATATGCCAGCTGAGATACAGCGCCATAGTGGGGTTTTTTGGTGTTGAGAGGGGTTATTGTTGACTGGCAGTCTTTGTGTTTTGTTGGACGGAGGCGCACTGCAGTGGTGGATGTGGCTCAAAAGCGCGGCTCTGCCTGCTAAGTGATATCTGATCTCCCTTAGGCTAGCAAGTGCCGCTCATCTGAGCGATAATGTGCCACTCATAGATCAGATTAGCTCCACCTGAATGTTTCCAGCTGCCTGCTAATGCCCATGACCCACAACAAGATTAAAGAGATTAAGATATATTTCAGCTCGACTCGACTGCTGAAGCACAGACACTCAGCATGTAATAAGTTGCTTTGGCATTAAGGCTCCAAACAGCTTTGTTCTTAGCGCCGCACCTTGAGGCACCTCTGTGTTCTTAATCTTATATTCCCTCCACACCCTACTGGCTGCCGAGGTTGAGATTGATGGCATGCGTGACATTCAATAGCTGCATAGAGGCAGTCTGTCAGATTCTACCAGGCTGTTTAGGGGGATGGAAAGTATCTTTCCGTAGAATGATGTTGCATTTGCTGGTGGTTTCTGTTCTGATAGAGCAAGCAGGCAGATATGAAGCTCGATGAGTTTGGCTGCGACAGATTCACTGAGGACATTTCACTTTTTTTATGGGAGAGTGTTGTGGCAGAGAAGCACTGGTGCCTCCACAAGACATTTTTGCTGTTTTAAATGAACATCAAAGGGTCTGTTTGTTTACAGGGCAGTCTGCATGTAATTGACACAGTTGTTGCTGTTGTTTTGGCTCGTCACTATAGCACGTTGACTTTACTGTAAATGAAACAGTGCCAGCTTGTCATATTGGGTGATAATGTCATGCATCCCATACATTTCAGAATCTTAGAATCACCCGGTCAATTATTACTTAGCCAATTATTCGTTCCTTATACAAGAGCGCTAACCAAATATCTCGAGTTGAATATAGATATGGCAGTTAAATCTGGATTCTATTGCATCTAAAGAGGACCAAAAGGTGCCAATTCTAGTAAAGCAAGCCATCATAGGGCTAATAAACCAATTTAAGAAGCAGGAATGCCCCAACGAGCTTAGCCATAGCAAACAACCTGCTAGATCAGTAGTAACTGACCGAAGAACTCATGAGTCAAAAAAACGTTAAACACACCAGAAACACTCTTCAGGATAAAAGCATAGATGTGTCATAGATTGCCATTAAGACCAAAATTGACCAGTATGAACTGTGTGTTTACCACAAGATGCAACAGTCTTGAGAAATAAAATGCCAGGTTACAGTTTGTTAAAAGTGCACGAAAAGCCTATTGAGTTCTGGGACAAAAGTGTAATGGGCCGATAAAGTGAAGTGATCTGTACCAGAGTGATAAAAAGAAAGAAGTGTGATGAAAAACAGGATCCAAAAGCATAGCACCTCATCGAAACATGGTGGCATGCTCATGTATGACTGCTTCCCCGGCTCACTGACTCACTGACTGACTCACTGACTGACTCACTCTATCTTCATTAATGATATGATTGCTGATAGCAGCAGCAGGGTGAATTCTGTAGTGTACAAAAACATCTTAACTGCTCAGATGCAGACAAACCCCTTAAAACTCATCAGAAGGCACTAGACTTGTGACTGTGGTATATTAGTTGACAATTAATTGCAATATAAATAATGGTGATGAATTCTCTGTCTTTTTTGTTCATTTTATGTGAGATATTGTTAGAATAATCTCTATGTTGAAACACCCTAGACAATGAATGATTTTCCAGTTCATTTACTACATACAGAACAAGGGGTCGATTTGAGACACACCCTGGCTTTCACCACTCAGTTTGCTGCACATAGATTAAAGTTAAATAGCTTGTTGTAGCTCTAATTTGTAGGCATGCCTAACAAAACAAACAAGTGGTTCAATGACAGCTAATTAATGGAGATTTCCTAAATTAAATATGTCATGGGGAAACACAAAGCCAGGTCCCAAGAATTTTATACATTACCTAATGCCATAAACATTATCTCTCAGGTTACATCTAGAACCCTAAAGGGTTCTTCAGTTTGTACCACTGGAGGAACACTTAAACATTTTATGTAGAACCTTACAACAGAGGGTTTCCCATTCAGAGAGGGTTCCAAGTAGAATCCCTTCAGGAAGGTAAGAATTCTTAACTATCCAAAGAACCCTTGAGGAACTCCTTTTTCTAAGAGTGTAGCTTAGTAGATAAGGTTCTGCGCTAGTGATCAGACGGTTCTGAGTTTGAATCCTGGTGCTGATACTGTTGAGGTCGTGAACAAGGCCCATAACCATCAACTGCTTAGCTGCACACTCATATTAACATTAAATCTAGAACCATAAAGTGTTCTTCGTCTTGTCCCTCTGGGGGAATGCTTAAAGGTTCTATGTAGAACCATACAACAGAACGTCTCCCTATCAAAGAGGGTTCCAAGTAGAAACCTCTTTGGAGAGCTAAGAACCCTCAACTATCCAAAGAACCCTTGAGGAACTCATTTTTCTAAGAGTGTAGCTTAGTAGATAAGGTTCTGCGCTAGTGATCAGACAGTTCTGAGTTTGAATCCTGGTGCTGATACTGTTGAGGTCGTGAACAAGGCCCATCACCATCAACTGCTTAGCTGTACACTTATAGAAAAAAAAGGTTATAACAAGAACCTTAAAGGAAGTCTTTGGTTTGTCTCTCTGGGGGAACCCTTAAAAGTACTATGTAGAACCATACAACAGGATGTCGCCTTATAAGAGAGGGTTCCAAGTAAAACCCCTCTAGGACACTAAGAGCCCTTAGCTATCCGAAGAACCCTTGATGAACCCCCTTTTCTAAGAGTGTATGCTTGGCTTAGATTCGGCCTCATTTGTAAGTTGTTTTGGATAAACGCATGCGCCATGTCAATAAAAATAATCGGAAACACTGGATACGGTCCAGTAACAACCCTCCACAATATCTTGGATTCTTTCATAAAGAGTTTGTCCAACAAATGGGCAAAGAATATGTGGTTATTGATTAACCGCTCTGTCAAATCGTACACGACAGACCTGCTGTTTGGTCTGATTTCATTGCACAACAGCTCTAAACTGCGTTTAATTGTTTACTGAAATGAAGCAGCGGAGCTTTGTCTGCAACTTCTCTCCAGCATTGCTGCCCAATACACTGTTCCACCCGAAGAGACGCTCCACTGTAAATAAAGAGAATTGTTGGCTCACACATCAGAGCAGCCTATTGGCACCTCTCTATCATCATCTTGCTTCACACAAGAAATGTAGTCTCATGTGAGCCGACACGAGAATCTGCCCAACAGCAGTAAGTTATTTTTTATCTTTTATTTTTCTCAGTTGAACTCAGAAACACAAACAATTTTCATTCGGTGCATCAGAAACAAATTACAGACAAATATAATGCTATTACAAAATAATCAGCTCACATAATTGTCATCAGGTGCTCATGTAGTAACTGTGACAGGCGTAATAATTGTACACAGTGGGGGGCACTGGTGGCTCAGTGGTTAGGGCACTGGGCTACTGATCAGAAGGTTGTGGGTTCAAACCTCAGCTCCACCAAGCTGCCA